>UELX01001182.1:0-49325 GCA_900480035.1 Eupelmus urozonus
GGGGGGGGGGGGGACACTTTCATTCAAATACGCCAGACCGGTTTTCGCAGCCGTGCTTTCGTTTTCCTCCCGGCTGGCGGCGGGCTGTGGGCTCACACGCGCTGGGGAATCAAATTTTATCGAGACGAGCTGGATGTACACGTAGGAAATGCAATTTTCGAAGCGAGGATATTTTCGTTTATTAGAGCCAGCGCGACGACCGGCGAATTTCATTTTCGGTGATTGCGATGTTCCTTTGGATGGCTCTGCGCCTCGGCGTAGTCGTGATGTTTTGCATGGCTGATCACAATTTTCGGGTTTAATATGCGCGAGTATCCTAGATAATTGGGAATTTTTCATCCTCGGCTGGGTATATAGAATTTTTTTTATTTTAATGAAACTGATATGATTTAATCAAATATTGGCGAGATCAAACAAAAGTATTTGCTGGAAAATTTTGAAGAACGCTCAATGAGAATGATATTCTATTATTTTCTTTAAAAATAAACTTTTCCCTGTTCCTGAAAAGGTGTTTACCATTTTTCTGCATGATTTGTATAGCGATTAAAATTTTACATAGAATAAAGATTTGTTAGTGCCACAAAGATTGCGCGAAAATTAGCATCTTGTTTGAAAAATAAAAAACTTAAAGGTACTATTATAAAAAATCATTTTCGACAATAGGCAGAAATAAGAGAAAATTAAAGTCGGATCTTTATATTAAAATTCTGAGTAACTAGCCGTTGCGAAGAAAAAGGCGAGTCTCGCAAAAGAAAGCGCAAGAAAGAGAGGAAACAGACTCGAGCCGGAGAAACATAAAATTTCTTTCGCTCTCTCCTTCTCTCTCGCATCAATGGGCGAAGCGGCGACGGCAACGCCGCAGCGCCAGCGCGACTTGGCAACAGCGCACTTGGCAAATTTTTTCTCTCTTTCTCTCTCTCCCTCTTGATCCGCTCTCTCGCCTATTTGTACACGTACAGCGGAGCGCGCGCGCACGAGTGCCGACTATTATGCGAGAGAAAGAGAAAGATACGAACCGCAAGAGAGATGGAGAGAAGGCGGGAGGCGCATGCGCGCGCGGCCAGAGCCGCTTAATCCGCGGCCACGTGGTGCGGCTGGATCCGGAGCGCGCAGACGCGGCGGCCATCGCTGCGCGATCTGCGCGGCCAATCGCCGAGCCGCGACTCTCGACTGCTGCTAGGAGAGAGGGCTGCGACTCTCGAGAGGACGTGCGCGCCTGCGTGCGTATTTGGACGGAGGCTGCCGACGAGCGTGGAGCAGACAAGCCCGAGCTGAGAGAGAGAGAGAGAGAGAGAAAGAGACACGTATGTCGCCCTTCGCCCGTGCCGACCGGCTGTCTGGCAGGGCTCATGCGCCTCTATAGCTATATACCTAATTTGAACTTGGTGTTTTGGAAAGTTCGGAGGGGGGTGGCTGGGAAAGGGACGAAGAGAGAGAGAGAGCACGAGCGTCATTCCGGTCCATTCAAGCGGCGAGTTTTCGAGACCGCACTGTGTGCGTGTGGAAATGGTTTTTCTTTGGATCACTTTATGGCATGCTCGATAATTGAACTCTGGGCAACTCTCGTTTTTCATTCCATGTACTACTGTTATTTGAAATTTAACAATAGACTGAAAATATATAGGGTGAATGATTTTGCGGTGGGAAAAAGCTTTTACGAGTATATGTGTCTGACCTACGCGCTGTTACTACTTGCTCAAATGCGAATTCTGTTTTTGGAGCTCTTACCTTGTATTAATTGCTCCGAGGCCTGCTCATGATAACTCACCTTTGAAAACTTTTGTAATTTCAAGAATAACATTTACTTTCTCATATACTTTTTTCTAATTAGCTTCCTAAATACATATATGTTACATATACAATCATCAAAGAATCACCCTTCTCCTTTAATAAAGTGTATCTCTCAATTCCAAAAACCCTCCAAATCGAAGTCGTTATATCTCATTCTTTGATCGCAAATCTCTTGGAGACGCATTTCCCGGGTCTGCTGCTCCCTCGTAACGAAACGCGAATCGCGAATCAGCGCGAGGCAAGGGACGCCACACGCGCTGTGCATTGTTGAAGGATTTCATACTGGAAATGGAAGTCATTGATAACCGACTATAGGTACAATTCGCAGAGATAATAGTCGAACTTGCCCGGGGTCAGTCCGTGCTATATACGCGGCGCTGGCCTATCGATCCCAAGGCTTCGACGCGATATACGCCGTATATAGGTACGTGTATAACACCGGCATCGTTCGCGCGCATTGCGGTTCCACTACTCTCTCCTCGCCGGCTTTAATGTGTGCCGTACCTCCAAGTTCGATTACTTCCAATACAAGGAGAAATCGCGAAAACGTTTCTTTTTTGGCTCGCTTTGTTTCTGCAGATTTGTTTCTTCTTATTTTTTATTTTCCTTATGATTTTTGATTGTTCGAATATGTGCTTTGGCGGAGAAAGCTCGGGTTTGTTTAGGCAAACGTGTCTGGAATGTTGTATATCTCTGTGCTCTCCTAATTTGCTTTGTTTACACTATGCGCGCTCGCATTCAGTTGGCCCAACAAGTCTGAATAAAAAAGACGAGAGAAGCTCCTTCGCTTCTGTCTTAGATATCTCGAACAGAAATAGCCCAGGCGCCCGCCGGGATATAAGCTCGAGACTTACAACTTATTTTCTGTATAAATACGTGTATGTATATATATTGTATATGAGGAGGCCGGCTAAGGCTTATTTTTCGAGCGAGAAGCTATTTCCTCGAGGATACGAGCGAATATTCGCGTATACATACAGTACAGCTCATAAACTTGTCTTGAAAAATTGCTAGGAAAATTGGGGCTTGGCTCCCGTTTTTGTGCAAAAATGTGGAACGGCTTGTTACGTTAAATGGCTTAATTTTATTTATTACAGGAGCGCTAGATTGTCACGTCACGTGTTTAAAAATATTTTCTCTTACCCTTCAATAATTGCAAAAATTGACTATAAACAAGCAGCGACAATTCACCAGCATCCAATCCACCTCATTAGTTTTTCTTTAAAGAATCATATTATTTAAGCAAATTTTCAAGAAAACTTGCTACGAGTGAGCATTATAGAATATCATGCAAGAAAAAAATTGAGAAAAAAGAAACAGTAGCAGCAGGTTAACGAAGCTAATGAATCCTCGAGGAGGATAAGATAAAATTCTCAAAGCGCTATACGTATACGTGAACCCAGTCACACAAAGCAGGCTGCATATAACTAATTAAGCCACAGACTCGAGTCTCTGAATCACGTAGTTAAACGAAAGAGCAGCTCGACAATTTTTTTTTTCTTAATCATCCTTGCTGTATACGCAGGCTCGTCTATTTTCTCTTTGCGGAAGAGCCGAGAGCGAGCGAGGTCGTGCGACGACTCTTATACGTATATTTATATACATATATACGTACGAGAGCAGATAAGGTCGGAGCTCGAGCAGTAATAGCGGTAAAAGTCAGTGCAGCCTTCTTTTTATTCTTCCGCGAAATCGTGCCTACGCGTGTCCACGTGTTGATGAACTGCTGGTAGCAGCTACCGCGAGTTATGTAGCTCTTGTCCAAATCTTAAATAAGAATCGGATTACGAGAGGCATTTAAACGGGGGGATTGAAATTGTGATACCGTAAATATATACTGAAAGAATTTACCCATAAAAATTACCGTAAATAATACGGTAATCTTGGGACCACCTCTGGGTCAGTCAAATTTTATACGAATTTTAAGGAAATTTCGTTACACCCGGAGCCAAATGTTCCCGAGTATATAACTACGCGAAAATTCATTAATTTTTTCATTATCTCAGTTAAATTTTCCCCTCACCTAAAATGAAGCGCGAGCAAAGGAAGTATCGATAAAGCTGATATAATATTTAGCATTAAAAATTTATTTTAATTTTATAAGACTCTTTTATTGAATGAGCAGAATTTATTCTTATAGTGCTGTCCCTTTGAAATTTGTTTAGTCTCATAAAAGTTACCGGTGAGCACGTTATAAATCACATTTACTTTGCAGCAAAATAGTTTTCCTAACGAAATTTGTTGCAATTTTTATAGGAAAATAATCTTATAAAGAAATTAATGTAATAAGCATTTAAATTGATCGGCAAAATGAAAAGGCTCACTTAATGAAAACATTGTTTCGGTAATATAGACACGTTTAATTTAATATAAGAGGCATGTTTATGAAATGTCGATGAAATTATTTTTTCAAATTGCCTTATGATCGATTCTTCTAATCAAAGTTTGCAGTTAACCTTCGTAAGGCACAACTCTTTAATACAAACAGCGTTTAAATATTCCAAACAAGCACGCGGTATCAGCTCGGACCCAGCACCCGCAAGTTCGCCTAAAAAAAAAGGCAAACACGGCTCTCAAATTACCCGAGCACGCGTATCTAAACACACCTCGCGCCTGCTACTTTACAAACACGCACGGAGGAATCGAAACTTTAATTTAGCGCTCGGTCGGCGGTTCCTTTGATCCGCTCGCGAAATTAGCAAAGGGAATTTTTGCCTCGGCGTCCTCCTGTGCAAAAATCCCCGCAGTCTCAAGGGGCTTTATCAGAAAGCGCGCAAAGGAGTCTGCGAGAGGACGGTGATCGATATAGCCCGCAGCTTCGTCCGATAACGCGCGAAAGGAAAACGAGGTTGAAAGTTTATCGGGTCGTCAGCAGAATGAAATTTTTGGTTCTCGTATAGGTTTGCCGGAGATCGATCTCTCAGCTAAGACGATCGAGAGGAGCGCTAGGTTTTATTTGGGGGATTGTTAGTGCAATTATAAGTAACTATATAGGAATTGAAGGGAGTGAAGGAGACGTATGATTGTTTGGTGTGCTACTGTAGCTTCGGGGTATGGAAGTGTTTGCGATTTGAATATCGATGACTTGGAACTACCTTTTTTTTTAAATAATGTTATTCTTTAACTTTGCGAAGGCGATGTCGAGTAGTATGATAAATCGTTTAACTTTTTGATATAATTCTTTTCGATGGTCTTTCCTTGCGGTGATAAGTCGCAGGAACTTTTACCTTTGTTTTACCGAATAAATTGATGAAATTTTAAAGTAGCTCTGAGTAACTGTACTATTTCAATTCAAGAAACTATTCTTCAAAATTCGTACAAACATAATCTTACTAAAAAATAAATATCCGTTAACGAATTGAGAAGTCGCAGTGAAAAGAGTCTACTTGAAATAAAACGTATTTAAATGTAAAAAACAATAAAGAACATAATGAAAAAGACAGAAATAATAATGAATGTTTCCATTGATTGCAGGCCCCAGCAGAGCTACGGTTCAAGCTCACGTCAAGCGGTGTCTCCGCGGACGGTCGAGGGTAGCGGTGTCGGGGGCGGCGTCGGCGTCGCTGGCGCCGGCGGTGCCGCGGCGACCGCAGCCGCAGCAGCAGCAGCAGCAGCAGCAGCGGCAGCCTCGTCGTCGGCTGGTGGCGGTGGAGCCGGGGGAGCTGGCGGGGGCGCTGGCAGCGGCGGCGGTGGCGGCGTCGGCCCTGGCAGCCTCGTCGTCGTCGGTGGTGGCGGTGGCGGTGCGCCAGGGGCTGCCTCCGCGTCGTCGTCATCGTCGTCTGCATCATCCGCTCGCTATCCCCCACAGTCGCAGCAGCAGCAGCAGCAGCAGCAGCAACAGCAGCAGCAACCACCACCGTTGCATCACTTCTATCACCCGCATTATCAGCAGCACCTGCATCACCAGTATCAGGTCGCGGCAGCAGCTGCAGCCGCCTCGGCAGGCAGCAGCGCCAGCTCGTCATCATCGCCGGGATCGTTGGCGATGAACAGTGGCCCGGCTGGCGGCCCTGGCCAGCCACCGCAGGGACTACAAGCCTCGTCCTCCGCCTCCTCAGCACGTGACCAGCACTCGGTTAGAACGCTTTTTTCTCTACATCTCCTAAACTACTACTGCTTGTCCAAATTTATTATCAAATGTTTATTGAAAATGCTATACTCAACAAAAGTTACAAGCTATTTTTATTTTAATAATATTATAATTTTATTCAAACTTTATAACTTAGGCTTCAATAAGAATAATTTAAATAACTATTTTGCCGTAGTCTGATGAGAATGTAAATTTGCTTTAAATATAATTCGAAAGCACAATCAGATACTTTTCATTTCGTAATAATTTTAAAAGTAAAAGTTGATGTAAATAAACAATGAAAATTCTCTTCAATATTATTAATTTGATTGTAATTTATACAAGTTTTTTTTAGTATAGATTATCTATCTTAAACAAGAAAATAAAAGACAACTTATAAATTTTTCATTATCAACAAAGTGAAATTTTAATGTATTGATTAGGACTGGAGTCATTTCACGAAATTTACTAACTCTAGATTTTCATTGGTAATCTCAAAAACCCCCATAGTTAAAATCAAATTATATAAATATTTTATATTACAATGAATATTAGGTTCTTTGTAAAATTGTAATTTCGTATGTTAAATTATACAAAAATGAAAAATTTAAGTGTAAATATACTAATTCTGAATTTGATTTACAGCAACAAGGTACCGATCTAAGCGGCCTCAACATCACGATAATGAACATCACGGTGCCGCCGGTGGTGCCGGTGCCTGCAGGCCTGCGCTTTGTCCATCCTTACCTGCCCCCACCGCCGCCTCATCCGCACCCGCCTCCACAGTCTGTCGCCTCGGTGGCCCAAGTCGCCCAGGTCGCTTCGTCCAATTCGGCCTCGCCCGTCTCGGCCTCCTCGGGCCCTACGTCCATCGTTCAACAGCAAGTCAGCAGGCAGCAGCACCCGCCCTCGGCGCCTTCGCCCGCGTCCAGCGCCGCAGCCGCCTATACGAGGGACGTTTATCGCAACGCAAGTCCTAATGTGAGTATCGCGCGCTACAAGTGTAGAAATAGATTGGAGGGAATAAAAATTTTATAAATTATAAGATCAAGTTAAAATAGTTTGCAATAGGTCGGACAAACTACGATTAAAGAAAAGTTTTATTAACTTCAAAGAAGGTTAAAGAGATTTTTTTAAATATTGTGATTTTGAATGATTAATAATCTTTAAACTTTTCATATTATCTCAAGATTTTACAAGATTTTTAAGTGCAGTTTTCCTTCAAAAGATTAAAAAGTCAATTTTTTTTACTATTACAACTTTTAATAGATTATTACAATGTTTAACTACCTTATTACCGTTATATAAGATGAACTTTGATATTTATTGTTACCTTTTCTAGTCCGTTTCGACACTGATTATTCCTATCAGTGTATCCATTAAAAACTTTAGCGTTACTTCTATTATGCAAAATTAATGTCTGATTATATCAAAGTAATTTCGCGCACATAATTCTTGTTCTTCAATAGCCTTTCAATAGTCCATTGAAATAATTTCTTCCGTGAATCAGAAAAAATCTATATTGTGTTATTGTAATAACTAAATATAAAATTTACTCTTGTGAATCTGGGCATATCTAAAATAAATAGGTATATTGTATACTTACGTGTATTTTATAAACGATTCATCTGTTACACATAAACGTAGTACCTGTTGAAATTCATTAATTAACAAACAACTTGAAAAATAATAAAAATGTAAAGCTTTTATATAAAAATAAATTTCAGGTTTATATATATTTTTACATTAAATGTAGTTTTTTCTTTGAATCAAACGTCGATGTGAAAAAGCAATAATAATAGTCATTTAAACTTTTTACTAAATATAAAAGATTGATAAGTAGAAAATGTAAATTAAATCTGTATAATTTATACTTCAATTAAAATAAAACAGAAAAAAGTTATTAACATTTCATACAATGGTTTAAAATATTAAAACTAAGAACGTATAAGTATATGCCTATTCATCATGACTATTTTTACTTGGATTTAAATAAATCCACGTTATTCTCTCAGTTCTTTTATCCTACAATAGTTTTTTTTAATTTTAAATTCTTGCAAGATTTTTTCTTTCCGAAATCATGGAAAAGTTCGGATGTAAACAGCCCCTTTAAATCAGAAATTCCACAACTCATAAAAGGGCATACCCTCAAGGGCTAGACCCACGCTGCGTCGCAGTAACCCCTTAAAACTGCTTGGAGCGCGTGTCTGGGAATATCATCAAGGTTGCCCCGTACTCTCGCGAATACGGAATGTCGTACCTCCATCTCTCGTATTGCAATACATCCAATATACGCCCTCGCGCGTCAATGTAGGCCATAGAGACGGAAAATCGTCGCTGGCCGGAGCATTTAGGAGCACACGCGCTCTCTTGTATACGAAGTACACACACGTAGGTGTGCGCTCACGTACGCGCATATCGATTTGTTTACACGCGCGTGTGGAGAGCTCGCCGACCTGTGCCGTAATTGTAAGGAGAGGGACGGAAAATACCCCTCTGGTATATTGCATGATTCTTTTTTATTTCGCGTCGCGCGCAAAACTTTGACCCGCAACAATGGCCCGTAACTAATGGCTGCCGAGTGTGTTCTATAGAGCCAGCTCGCCATGAACACTACTCCTCGAGTGGGCGGGTGAAAGTTGTCTTCACCCACTCGGTTCTTCCGACCCGTTTCAGCTTGCATACGTGTGTGCATGCACATGGCTCCTTCTCTCTTTACCTCTTTCTTATTCTCCCTTACTCTTCCCTTTCATCTCTCTCTCTCTCTCTCTCTCTTCCTACTCGACATTCTTTGTTTCTTTCTTCCGTTTTGTTTACGCGACTAAGGTACCTCCTTTTTTACCGATACGGTATGTACGAAGCTTCGAAGCTTCTACTGACCCTCATTACATTGTTTATAAGATAAATACCTACATCGGGTCTATAGGCTCTCCTTCCTGTGCTCGCTGAGTGCGTGAGCCCCGAGCAAAGAATTATTTAATTGGGTCTACTGCGGCAGTTTGGAGCGTTCAAGTAATTTCGCTGCGATGAGGTTTGCGTATCGAAGGTCTAAAAATATACGTATAAGGGTGCTTGTGAACTAACACTGCTGTGATACCAAACTTTTTCAACTTGTCTAGAGTTCACGAGCTCAATAGCCTGCTCTTGAATTATATATGATAGTTTGTTTTGCTTTTTTTCTCTCTTATTACAGTTATTAAACTAGTTCTGATAAAATATTATATATAGGGAAATATTTTGTTAACATTTTTCAATATTTTCTAAGGTTTTTTAGGATGCTTCAGTTTTTAAAATGATGATATCAGGGGATAATAATTGTTACAGAAAATTCGAAATATACTCTACTCAATAATATTTAATATTTATAATAAATTTACTATGAAGAATAAAACAAAAATTAAATTATTAATTTTAGGCTGCTTTAGTAAGTAGCATTTTGGATTATTTAGTAGATCATTTGATATTTTTACTCTTGTTCACGAGTTACTGTAAATTATACACGTAATCACAATACCTTAAAAATAAATTTCCCCGTTTTGTTTTTTCTTTTTATTAATCCAATTGACTATGGAATATTAACGTTTGCCTTGATTTTTAAATTTATCAGAATATTTAAAAATATCTTTTATAAGATTATTATTTTAACTTTTTCTTTATCAAAGTAAAATATATCTATTTACTTTGAAATATACTAATATAAGTTTTTTCATGATTGTAGGTGAACGAGCGAGTGGCGATAAGCGTAAGCAGTAGTCCAGTGTCCTCGCAGGTGGTCGGGGTTGGTAGCGACTACGTGGTGAGCAGTCGAGGTGGCGACCGACCGCGCATTTCCCTCTTGCCGGCGCCAGCTTCGATAGCTCCGGCAGCCTCGCCGACCGCACCCACAGACTATCATGCAGCGGCAGCCGCCGCGCGCAACAGTCGTAGCGGTCCCACCGTGGCCCCGGCTGGTATCCTGGCCATGCAGCCGCAGGACTACCGCCCTAGTCCCGTTGACATGGCGCAGCTTCAGCAACAACAGCAGCAGCAGGATGCACCACCTTTCAAAAAGATCCGCCTCGGCGCGCCTGCCCAGCAACTGCCACCAACTCAACAGCAGCAACAGCAGTCGATCTCACAAACAGAGTGCCACCAGAGGCTCAGTAGCCAACAAGATGCGCTGATCAAGCAAAAGCAACCAGTACAGCAGCTGCAGCCACTCAGGATAGATACGAGGGTGTGTAACTGTTTCGATAAGATATTACAAAGCAAAATTAATGGTCATTCGTTTTATAAGAAACTTATAAATTCAGGTTATGATAGCTGACTTTTTTAAGAAGAATTTATGTGCATGACAAAATATTTATTCAATTATTATTTTTTAATTTTGTAATTAAAAGAATATTTCTTATATTGGCTTGATTTTTTCACCAAGTACCAAACTGTATTTTCAAAAGTTTACATTGATACTGAAAACAGTGTAAGCCAGTCTATTATAATTTATCATTCACGCCAGATTATAGCATGAATATTGAAAAATATATACGGTCATACCTTAAAAGACTTAAAAAATATAATGTATCAAATTAAATAATGTATGGTTTTTTTCATAGACGACGGGTGCATATACGCCACAGACGGAAGCAATTTCGCCGACTCTTCCTGAGCCTAATACGCAAGAGGACGCGGCATTTAGGAGCACCAAAGATGATCTTCTTCAGCAAATAGCCAAGGTCGACCGAGAAATCGCGAAAAGGGAAACGCAAATTAGCAAGCTTCGGAAAAAACTTAAAGAGTTGGAAGAAGTAGCTAAACAACCCTTATTAGAACCCGGTAATAAACGACCTGTGGAAGAAACATCTCTGCAACCTAAGCATCAGTCACTTGTACAAAAAATTTATGCTGAGAATAGGGTAAGAAAAAAAATTGACAATAAAAATGTTCTTACAAATATAGAACTCTTATTTAAAAGAATAATTCTCTGAATTAAAATATGTACAAATCGATTTTTAATCACATTTTCTCAATTTTTGAAAAACAGATTTGTACTTCATTCAAATAACGGGATTTAACTAAAATTTATTTGATTATATCAATAAAAAATTTTCTAAGTAAAAATCCTATTATTTTTAATAGTACTTTACTAATAATAATGTTTATTTTTTAGAAAAAATCAGAGGAGGCGCACAGGTTGCTGGACAAGTTAGGGCCGAAGGTGAAACTGCCACTGTATAACCAACCTTCGGATACGAGCGTGTATCAAGAAAATCGTACGAGGCACCAATGCATGAAATCGCGCCTTGTGGCAAGACTTCGCAAGGAACACGCGGAGCGTGCTTCCCTCCACCGCCAGCAATCACAGACTTACGCGATACTCGTACAGGAGTGGCATCGTAAGGTCGAAAAGCTGGAGGCGACACAGAAACGTAAAACGAAGGAGGCAAAGAATCGCGAGTTCTTTGAGAAAGTCTTCCCAGAGCTTCGGAAGCAGCGAGAAGACAAGGAGCGCTTTAACAGGGTTGGTGCCCGTATCAAGAGCGAGGCCGACCTGGAAGAAATTATGGATGGTCTGCAAGAGCAGGAGGTATTTCATAATGTTATAAATTTATATTCTTATAATGTTGCTTTTTTTTTAAACCTCTGTAAAGAGTGGCTTATTTGTTTTTTTACTTTTGTTTTGGGAATTTTTGAGGCAATGAGAATTAAATCAATTATCATCTCTATCATTTCAGCAAAAAATATTGTCGGTTGACCAAATATTTTGAATTATTAGTTGTATAATTTAATATTTAATCATCATTATGTAGTAGAATATTTTTCAGAATGTATATGTATTTGTTTTTCCCTTTTTTTGCAAAACAAATAAAATAGTTCATTTGTAAAAACCGAGAATTAATACGTTGCTAAAAGAACATACATTCATAATTCAAATACATTACATTAGAAATCAAATTTAAAAAGGTTTTAATACATGTAAATATATAATCAAATATTTTATATTTAATACTTATATTTAATGCATTACGTAACAAAATATTTGTTTATCGACTTAAAATAATTTTATTAAAAATAATGTGAGTTTTTGTTTGGGCAGATTTTAACAATCAATAGATTGTTTGGTTTCATTTTCTATGCTTCATAATTTTTTTAGTGACGCTAAGTGTTTATAAATAGAAATTCGAGTCGAAAGAGAAAAGGTGAGCGAAAGATTAAGAAAAATGTGTGCTCGTTGAATTTTTACTGAAGTTTTAATTTTTGTGTGCCTTACTAATCTTATGGTGGTTTGTTAATACTCAATTTCATTGATTTTTCTGGATTTCATCGACATCTATCTTTCCTTTTAATATTATCTAATTAACGTGGTGATATCTTGTCAAAATAATATAAAGAGAAGCAATATCAGAGCTTTGATTATTGCTGTAGAAGGAAGTTTAGTTCATAAAATTTGTTTTTCGTCATCAATGAACCAACCATCCATAATAACTGACGTTTGTGCTTTATAAACTGCAACTAACAATTTCATCCAGCTTTAATATATATTTGTTTATTACGCAACTCTAAAAAAGGGTTTGAACGCTTTTGTGACAGCGGCATATTCTTTACTTTAACTGTGATTTTCGCAATTTGTGACAATAACGCACCTGCGTCATGCATATAACATTATTATTCGTCATTGATCCTCAATTACCCCACTAAGATTCTAATTTCCTCAACAACTCATGAGACTTTATACAGTTCAGGATATTGATTTTCTTGGTTGGTATGAACGATATCTGCGATGGCGATATCTGGTAACCGGCCCGTATTCGCGGAATATTTAGGATATTGATTTGTTCACTCTCCCCGAGTGTTGGCCATCTCGACCGAGTGCAGGTCAGGAAGTGGTCGACCTGAACCAGTGGATGGAGAAGAAAAATTTATCGACTGATGAATTTTCTTTATACAAATTATTCTCGTTGTATTACCTTATTTTAGTAAATTTCAAAATAATAGTACATATTTCTGATACTTTATTTATCAATTGAATTAAGTATTCTGGTGTTTATTGAGAAACACCCTGACTGTTCGCAAATATTTTCTCGCGAAACGCACGTCTTGGAAGATTCTTATCATTGCTAATTCCCCAGGAAGAGTTGTCGACCGAGTTAAAAAATGCGTTGAAAGCCCGTCAGGTTAGTAATGTACATTTGCTTTCTACCCTATAAAAACAAGCGTTTATATTCACGTAATACTTTTGTGCAATATTTTACTTTCTTACTGGTTTATACGTACACACATGTAGTAAAGTGCTCGGATATGAATCGCTTAAAAATTTGTTGGCATTATCAGTACTAACGTCTAACAATTTTTATAGGATTTCAATTAATAAAGAAGTTTATTTACTCAAAGTGTGGTTGCTTTCATAATCACGTATTTTAAGAAAAACTTTCTTACTCTACGTGAGTGCGTACAGCATTAATTATATTAATGATCCAATTTACAAAAAATGTTACCTTATACATAATACTTTTATGCAAACTCTGTTGTACCAAAATAATTAATTCATGTCTGAGTTGCATTCAGGTTCGAGCACTTTAAATTGTCGAAGAACGGCCACTATCCCACTTTTTATTTTTTAGTTGATTTGAAATTTTATTACATTGGCCATTTGCATTTAACAAAAACAAAAATATGAAAAATAGCACTTATTCTCTTTCGCGCTCGATGACGCGTCGGAAAGTATTATATACAACAAAAGTAGGCTCGAGCGTCTAAAAAGACAGGGGACGTTCTTAAATGTGTTTACAGATGGAGGATAAAAAGATGCGCTCGTACGCTGTGATCCCGCCGCTGCTGCTTGATGCAAAACAGCGGAAAATCGCATTTCAGAATCGTAATGGACTACTGCAACCAGAGGAGCTCGAGGCGCTGCACAGTGAAAGGAAGCTGATCAACGTCTGGAGCCAGACGGAGCACGAAGTGTTCAAGGAAAAATATCTTCAGCATCCCAAGAACTTCGGAGCGATAGCCCAGTCGTTCGAGCACAAGTCTGTAGCGGACTGCGTGCATCACTACTACCTCACTAAGAAAGCGGAAAATTATAAGCAGCTACTCCGAAAGTCGAGGCGTACGCGTAGTTCTCGAAACAATCCTAATAATAAGGTACAATTCAGCAATTATTATCTAGAAAAATAAGCGTTAAAATGAATATCTTAAACCTTTCTTAACTGATTATACTAAAATTTATTCTTTCCAGGTAAATAATAGTAACTCCACTATCGGACCTATAGATATATTAACGACGGGAGTAACGACGAGGCTGCAGCGTGAGCAGCAACAAAAAACCCAAGAGAACCCTCAAAGTAGTTCAGCGGCGTCGAGTAGCGGCGCCAACGCGCCTACGACGTCGACCACGTCTACGACCGCGTCATCGTCCTCGTCGACGGCGGTGGCGAGCAGCTCCGTGGGTACGACGCCAGCAGGCGCAGCGAGCTCGTCCGGTGGCGCCAGCGCCGCTGGAGCGAATTCAACCTCGGAGCCCTCGACGACGACGGCGACGACGACGATAACATCGTCGGCGTCGGTAACGGCGTCAGCATCCGTCCCGAGTATCAGCGCGACGACAACGACGTCGAGCGTACTCACGACGACGTCAACGTCGTCAGCCAGCTCCAAGGACGCCCGCGAGGCGAACAAAGAAAGTAAGGAGATCAAGCAGGAGCCCAAAGACTCGATACTTAAAGATATCAAAGAAGAGTCGCAATCAAGCTCTGAAACACTCTCCAGTAGAGAAATCAAGTGAGTTTTTAACAATTAACTTATAACATTTTTTAGCTCCCTTACCAGTCCATCAAAATAATCTACAAAATATTTATAATTTTTAAATTTGCTTTAAATCCTTTAATTTAATCACTTTTTAATCACAGTATAAATACAGAATAAATAATATTTTCAAATAATAACAAAAACGTTGAAGAAAAAAATCGAGAAGTACAGAGCAAACGATAGAGTGCATGAGCTAACCGAATCGATATTGTAATCGAAAGGGATTCTTGTTTTAATTAATTCGAAACTATGTCCAAATTGGATGATGTGCGTGCAAGCACTAACTGGAAGAGATTTTATAAGTAAACAGAACAGTCCCCTTCTGTGGTACCTTTCGCTTAGCGGGGGTAGAATTGTAGGCGGCCTATCCCTTTCGGTATCCATCAAGCGAATACATTGCAATCAACTTCGAAGATTTTCTCTCCTCTTTCTATCTCTATCTCTCTCTCTCTCTCTCTCTCTCGTTATTAATTGCAAAATTTTATTTAAAATTCCGGACCCTATACCGCATTCTGGATATTAGTTTAACGCTCACCCGGGATAGCGCATGTTATCTATCTCTCTCTTGCTCACCATCATGTGCGGGATAGAGAAAGCGGCGGACCAGATCAGTCATTAGCAGATTGCAATGCTAATTAATGGTTATTGGTTAGCGGACAATGTTTGCGCGAGCATCCAACCGATGTTCATCATCTTAATTGAGCCGAGTTCACAGATTTCATCGACTTGGATGATGGCAAAGTGAGACAGTGGTTGCAAAAGATTTGTATTTATGCGTTAGTTAAAGTCTTGAGTAAATCGATTGTAACGGTGTACATAAACCTAAAATAAAATGAATATGCAAATTAATATGCGAAAATGTAACAATCACAAAACTCTTATAAAATATTTGCAAAATAATAAATTTGTTACGCCAAGGCGGTAATGCAGTTATGATTTTTATTACAACATATACAGGTGTCAGAGGTTAAAAAAAAATTCATATTATCCAAGAAACTGCTCAATTAATGTGGAGTTTTTCATAGGTAGTCAATTTGTAATTGTTTTTACATAATTGATATGAAATTGTCCACATTTATAAATAAATGTATACTCATATTATGCTTGTACGGTATACGTGTGTTATATAAATATATATTTTGCTCATTTACATTTGATTAAACAGTAGCGGTTTTTGAAAATAACAATACGAAAAAGCTCACTTTGTAGCCACTTTTGAACTCAGAAAAACGTGAAAATTCTATATATATTTGATAATAAATTACTTTTTGACGCAATAAAAATCCAGTAAATTACCATTTTTCGCAATTTCAATGCAATCAACTTTAATTAATATTAAAATTGAATCTATGATTCCGGAAACATTGCAAACAAGCCTCCTCATCCAATATCCGCTTTTGCCTCTCCCTCTGAGCACTAGAAATTATAATGTAATCCATTTCATGAATGAAAATCCGTCTTTATCAGGGTCGAGAACAAGGGAGCTCTGTCCTCGTCGTCCAACACAAGCGCGACGAACACCACCGCGCAGAGCAGCAGCCTCCAGCTAGAACAGCAGCAGCAAAAAGATAAGAAAAAGGGCGCAGGAATCACGGGCGGCTCCAGTGCCACCAGCAGGTCGAAGGACAAGAAGAAGGAGAACCATGCGACGCCTATGGAAACTAGCGACGAGGAAGCGCAAGGTAAGTTGTTTGATAATAATTATTTCATTTTTTAAATTAGTTCAATTTAGTTAACGTTTTTCATTTTGATTCATTGAACAGTGATAGTTTCTTATCAATTTTGAATAATTTTAACTGCTGCAATTATCTGCATGCAAATAGTACATTGTAAAAGAATTACAATATATGCAATTTATTAAACTTAGCTCAAATTAAATGATTTTAATAGTAATATTTTAGATAGTAAATTCTATTTTAATTTTAAGATAAAATCGGTCACATTAAATCATTTGAAAATAATACCTATTTTTATTTCAAAAATTTTATTTACTTATAAAATTTTTAAAATAAAAGTTGAGTAAACATTCTGTTATGATATTTATTAGCAATAAAATCGTAATATCAATGATCAATAAATTAAATTAATGATTGGAATAAAAAAATAATTCATGATAAATTACATTAATGAAATGAGAAATTGTTAAACTTTATCGAAAAACGAATGTATTACATGATATTTTTGAAGTAAAATAGGATTAAGTAATAGTAAGTAATGATAATACATTAGCATATTATCTACAACAAATTCAAACTTCACGTTTAAATGTTTAAACGTGAAGTTGGGCCGAAGTATTGCTTAACGAAACAATCATGTAGCCTGAAACCCAGTTAATTATATACATAGCGAGAGAGAGAGAGAGAGAGATTCAAACAAAATGCAAAGCAGTTGCTAAAATTTTAGCGTCAGCACAAATATTAATCGTCGGCCTGATACTTTCAAAAGGTTCCCTCCTCTCGCGCCCGCGTGTTGCGATGCGCTCATATTGCGGGAAGGCTGATGTTTATAATTGGTAATCATTCCCGTAATCATACACTGGTCGAGCCGTTGTAAATATCGATTCGCGCGTATCCGAACGATGGGGGCGTACAAAAGAGAGACACACGATAGCAATTATTTTACTGTAATTGCGTTTTGTTTCATATTTAATAAAACGTATACCACCTCTCGAGTGCTTTGTTTGACAATGATGAAATTTATATCTCATTCGTACATTCAATGCATGATCGAATGCGTTCTCGAAAAAATACATTACATTTAAAATAATTAATCATAACACGAGGGTATTATAAACAAAATGAAACTTCGATTAATTGGATGTATTTCTAAAATAATGTTCTGGAAAAAAAAAATAAAATATGTTGGTTGCGGAATGAATCTAAGGCAAAATAAAGAGCAAAGCAATGTGATAATTCGTTTATTAACAGATAGTAGGGAAATGGCGTAGAGATTTATATACAGAAAGTTCGTTGTTTTGTTTTCTTTTTCTACATTAAAAATATTGATCATGATACAAGTGATTTAAAATCACATTAAAAAGACTAGTAATTGTAATTGTATTTATGAAATTGTCTTATAATACTCGACATCGAGATATTCGATTTACTTTCGCAGTGTTCACTTTTGTTTGGTATTATTACGCACTCCAAAAATTTTGATTTATTTTTCGATACTCACTTTGCACTCTCCTTCTTTGTAATAATCTTTCGTTAATATGTTTATATCTTGATTAAAAACTTTGTTTCCACAAAAATCCCGGACATACGCGCGCACAAATAACTCTCTAATAGCTTTCCAACGAAGTCGCGGCACTAAAGCGTCCTCTTCGTACGGCGATGAAATGTTGCTCTCTTTGCTTCGCTTCCTCTTAAAGTCCAAATTCATCACTTTAATCACTAAAATACCGCTTGTTTAGACTCGTTTTTTCACTTCTTCACTATTGCTTTAATTTCTTTGTTCCCTTTTTAAAAAGGATCAGAAATCGCACAGTTAAGTCGGAAAAAAGTCCGCGCGCACCCAGGGTCGGAAGGTTCAGGCAGGCTGTTGCTGCTGCACGTTTTCACTGGTCCCGGGTTGTTGCTGCTGTTGCTGTGCAGTTTTAACTGGAGACTGTTCTTCGGCTCCGCTGTTGCTGCCACTACGGCTCTGGGGTTCCTCGACGTTAGCATGGCAGAGCTTGCGATGCTTGTGCACGAAATAGTAGCTCGGGAATTTGCTTCCGCATATCTTGCATGGATAGTACTGCACATTCAAATCAAGTAGACGCACTTCGCGTTTCTTGCTATCCTGTTGGTTGGGTTGCGATCTTCGAGACTGTTGCTGTTGTTGCTGCTGCTGCGGCTGCTGCTGTTGCTGAGCTGGTGGTTGAAGTTGCGTTGGCTGTAGAAGCTGCTGGCGTTCAGCGGCGTTGTTCTCGCTGTCCGTCGGCAGCAGGTGACGACTGGCATGTTTTCGGTAACAGTACTGCGATTTGAAAGTGTGTCGACAATAACCGCACGTGTAGCTGCCTGATCGGTTCTCCGCGTTTTCGGAATTAGGTGGCTGGATGTTGTTCTCGTCGTTCTCGCGATAGGTTGGCTCTTCAGCGTCGCGGCAGCTCGAACTTCGCCCGTTGCACTGAGCTACTAATACTCGGTGTTGCTGTTGAACGGGTGGGGTCTGAAAAATCATTTAATTTTAATCAAATCATCATTTAAAAATATCTTAATCGCGAAACAGCAAATTAAAATTAAGCTATTCGAAAAAAAAAACAATAGAAAGAATGAAGTTCACCTGTACAGCAGAGGGAGCATAATTTTCATTAAGCACCCGATGAAATCGCACCGGACCATCGCAGCAAGCCACATCGTACACAACTCCCGGAGTCTGCACCACACTCGTCGTTGAAGAAGACCTCTCGCGTCCGGAGCGCGAATTTTGCCGCGAGCGTCCCGAGTTAACCTGCTGCTGTTGTGATGGTCGACGCCGTTTTGGCGCAGGTTGCTGCTGCTGCTGCTGAGGCTCAGTTATGCTGCAATCGCTCACGGAGACGCGTTCGCTACTCGCCGATGGACTAGGACAACGCGTAGTAGTCAGAGGCTGATCGTCGCTGCGCTGTGTCGTGGAGCTTGCCGATGAAGCGACCACTAGCTCCGGGCTGCAGGACCGTGAATGTGCGCCACTGGCTTGATGGGCTTGCGAGCTACTCGAGGCTGGGGAGACTGAGGGCTCCTTTGTTCTACAGATTTTTCAAAGAGTTAGTGTGATTAGGAATTCACTTTTTTCGAGTGAATAGAGTATACCGAGTTTTTTTTTGCATTAAACGAATAGATATCTTTTTTCGATGAAAGATTAAATATTAGAGATTAATTTCATTACCTCACAGATTTTTATATAATATTAAATCTAGAAACACGCATAGAAGTGCCTTTAGTGTAAGGAAAAAAATGCCAAGCCTACCCATAAGGAATCGCAGACTTATGCAGAATCGGCGTAGGCAGCAC
Organism: Eupelmus urozonus; assembly: GCA_900480035.1. Taxonomy (NCBI): domain Eukaryota; kingdom Metazoa; phylum Arthropoda; class Insecta; order Hymenoptera; family Eupelmidae; genus Eupelmus; species Eupelmus urozonus. The sequence goes on from UELX01001182.1 coordinate 19,627, forward strand.
AGAAATAGCGGGGGGTAACTGTAGGGCAGGCAGATGTGGTAAATCTAAATGCCTGGGCGGATACAAATGACTTGCAGTGGTGCTTTGCGGCCAGCAAAAAGCTGGTCCTAATAGTCTGTTGGGCACCGGGCGCAAAACACTGACTGGTGCTGGTTGCTGTTGCGTTGGTGGCGACGAAGACGGTGTGGTGCTCACGGGTGGTACCGCCGGAGGTGCTCTCAGTCTCAGTAAGGCGGCCCGGCATTGCTCTAGAGCACCTGGCATGTGCAGCAAGTGCGTCGCCAACAGGACAGTGTAGATATTATCTAAAGAGACCTCCAGACGACCCGTATACATGTAATTCAACAGAGGAGCAAATGCTTCGCCTCCTAAAAAGAGATTATAAGAGGAAAGCTTAAAAGACGTTTCATTTGAATGAATAATTAAAACAATATTTTAACGTCAGTGACATTGACATCTCAGTATTTACTGTCCGATAAAATTAAATTTGAATATGAAAAATTAACAAAGTAAACTGCAAGATTTAGCAATCTTGGAAAGTCACGAAAGTCACGTTCACTTACCAATAGTGGAGGGCACGGTAACAGAAGTAATCATCGGTTGTGTTCCATTCCCGCTAGTCGTCGAACTGTCGGTTGCCGAGCTCGTCGTAGTCGCCAACAGAGCTTTCAAGTAACCACTATGAGCTGCAAGAACGGCCCGGTGCGCCACGAAATGGTACTCGCCCTCGTTGCCTACCCGCACCACCGTGTCCGGCGGTGAGAGTGTTTCCAGACGTGGATAGCTCTCCTCGCCGCCGAACCACGCTCTATACAAGCTGTACATTTTTGTATTGTTCCTTCTATAATGTCAAGTTTCTTCAGTTTCAGTTTGACTAGATTGAAAAAAAAGATTGCTTGATCCTTGAAAGAAAACAAGGTAAACTATCGTTTTTAACGTAGTTGCTTTGTCACATTGTCCTCAAACTCTTGCCATACATTAAAAAAAAAAGAGAAAAAAATTAAGGCAACTTGTCTGGTGCGCGCGAAATTTCGTGAACAAGGTGCAGTAGCAGCGAAGCGCGTCCGAGCAAGCGGTCTCGCGGCCGTGATTTGAACGCCAGTAGCGGAGTCAGCCGCGAAGGGAATTCCGCGCGCTCCCCACTACAAGCGAGGCTGCGCGCGGGGGCGAGAACCGCCCCTCGAGTCTGCAGATTGGCTGGCGCTCGCCGCACGTGTTTCGCCTCGCGTGCGTATACGTATTATACATTCGTGTGTTTGGCGCCCGCTCTATTCCGCACTGACAATTGCCAATTGCCGATTGAGAGAGGGAGAGAGAGAGAGAGAGGAGCAAGTCGTCTCTTGGGCATAGCGTTGCATAGCGGAAGGGTGGAGATGTCTTTATTTCTATTGTTCTTGATTGCCGAGGGTTGCGGTGTGTTGAGTTCGTGGTCTTTCCTTTTTTTGGAGACGATAGGGAAACGATTGCGGAGATGATTTACGACGAGAGAGTATAAGCTTAAAATAGAAATGTAAAGTTTGATTCTTTGATTTTTGCAGTATTACGTGATTTTGGTTTTATATTTAATGCATTTTTCAGATGACATCAATCGCTTTGAAAGTGGGTATTATCGTACATTTTGTATTGCTTTTGCAGTATTTTATGCATTGAAAGTTTCTATTAGTTTAACCTCGCGATGGGTATGAAAAATGCATGAACGGCATTGGAAACGTTTTTCATTATGCGCGAGCACCTTTTCTCTCTCACTCTTTCTCTCTCCCTCTCTTTCTCTCGGCAAAATTTTTTTAAAGATCTCTTTACTTTGTAACCGCGTACAATTGTATCCGCACGTTGATTTTAATATTTCATTGGCCAATTCGACTAATTAACCAATTCTTTCAAGCGCTAACGATGTGCGCCAATTTCAAGTAAGGATTCGATTCTCTTGATTGCGATGAATGCTTAAATTTATCTTTTATGTACTTATAAATCGAAAAGTAGTTTTTATTTAATAACACTCTGTTAATAAACGATATCATATTCTCTTTGATATCTCAAATAAATTATCAAAATTTTTAATTTTTCTTCTCATAAAACTTATAGAATTCAAATATTCATAAAAATTTTTTCAAATTCATTGTCTAGAAAAGTTACTGCTCCTTATAATAAAAGTACAAACGTTTCCGCACGCGAGAAACGCGACAAAGGAAAACTTGACGCACGTAAACAGCTTAAAAATCAGCGAAAAATGCCTCCGACTGAAACTCTCTTATCTCTGAACCGTGGGTCGGATTTTAGCGTAAACATTCAAAGAGGCTATGAGCAAAAGGAAAGCCTGCGGCGTTTCGAGAAGAGAGGCGCCTTTTTTCGAGGAGTGCTCATCAAATTACGCGCACTATTTGCCGAATATAAGTCGTAATTCACAGCCGCTTCTCAGTAAGAAGCTCTTGGCCTGGCAATAGAGCGATGCCCACCACTTTATGCACCATTTCTCTTCATGTAAATAATAGCTTGAATTTGTTGGTATTTCGTTTTTAATTTTTCTAATAGATAGAATTTGCTTTTAATATAATTGCGTTTCTTTTGAGATTTACATTTTAAGATTTTTGCTTTTAAGTTATAAGTTCATTTATCATTTTTATTTGAATCCACGGCTAACCCATCTCGTCCCTATTCTCCTAGTGAAACAATAACAGTTCAATTTTCTAGCAATTATTTCTGGACTCGATGTTTTTTTTTTCCAATTATATCGAGCTCATCCCGAAAAAGAAGGAGCGAAAAAAAATTTATCTCCACGCACATTCCAATTAGCGGCCCACCGTTACATAAATTTGCACTCGATAATCCCAACAAATTATCCCCCGCGCTTCTATACGCTATGCGCGAAAAAATAAACCCACCCGCGCAAAAAAGCTTACTCTGCAAAAAATCTCTCGATCCGCTCGCGCGCATCAATCCTTATGTGTACCACTCTCCCCGCGCGCGTATATCGCGTAATTACGATACGTCCAGCGCAAAGGCCGGCTCGTTTACAAAATATATACAGGGAGATAGAGAGGCGCGCGCGCGCGCTCGTATCCAGCCTCCGAGAAAATCAATGGACGTCGGATTAGCAGATTATACACAGTGGCTCGTATACATATACCTACGTTTCCGCATAATTTGTCGTGCTTTCTCTCTCTCTCTCTCTCCCTCTCTTGCAAAATCCGAGAGGGACTCGTGACAGTCGAACGAGAGGGCCCGTCGATAATAAACAAACGCGCCGTGAGAAGGCGGCGCGCGGAATAGGACGGCGATTACGCACATTTCCCTTGAGGCGCAGTCGCGTTGCGCTCTCGTTGTAGATTTTACGTTTGTGTGCGAGTGTGTACGTATTAGGGTGCGCTGTAGCCACTATCCATCTATTAAGCGACGGTTTAAGGCTGCGAGCTGCAATCCCTTTGCGATTGTCTCTCGTTGAATAAATAGGGAGTAGTGCTGCCGGTTCCTTGTCTAGGATAGGCAACTGAAAGCTGGAGAAAAATGAAAATGCTCCAGGTTTTTTCAGCAAAATCATCGAATTGACGGTTACGGACTTAAGAATTGCTATAGCGTCTAATTTTAAGTGGTTAAATTATTCAAATTTAAATAAAACTTACTTTACTATTTTACTTAGGACTTTAAAATCATAGGACGATATCATAAACTATATATTAGAAAACTTATATCGATTGTCAATGTATAACCACAGAGTGGCTTCATATCGAAATTTCTGTTTACGACTATCGACGATTTGAGCCGGGTAATTTTCAATCCCTTGACAATTGTCTCGCGGTAGATAGAAGCAGTACAAGTATTTCTATCGCCGTCAGCTAGGACTTTATTTCCGTCTTCCAATTTTGCGTTTTCATTAAGATTTAACGTTAGAATGAGCGACAAGAGAGTAGTAGCTGACAGCGAGCTCTGCTTAACCTGTAGATAAAAACCGTAGCTCGGTGAAAGTATATGTACAGAGAGCGAAAAATTAGCGAAGCTTGTTATTGTCGAATTTTCGAGCTCATATAAAGATAATTCATAATGTCATTGACGCAAATTGTGTTGGCAGAGGGTTGCTTTTTCTCGTCTCTTGTCGAAAAATTTCAATATTATCGTGAATTAATTTATTCATCTAATTAAGTACACTAATTATTGCCCATTTCCGTGTACACACATCCGTGGAAATGTTGTTAATTACATGTTTGTCGAATTAATACGAGCGCGGGATTATAGTGAATTACAGAACAAATTAAACTTTTCCTCTGATTAATTAAGCCCCCCCTCGGTAAACGGTAAAATTTGGCGCAGGAAAAGCCGCGATAAGATCAACCAACCCGTGAATTTTATTCCCATCTACGCTGATCGATAACGCATAATGAAAATTTAACTCCTATCAAATCTACAGCAAAAGTAAAACTGAATTTAAAGTATTTGCGTGAAAAAGGGCTTGCTTGTTCGCAGCCGATGTAAAAATCAAAGAACAGGCGCCTCGGTTATATACACAGCGCATCCTATCTTGCAGCGGTAGGGGCTACGTCGAAGAAACACCGGATCCGCAGAGTGATTGAATCGCGCGCCGCGGAATAAAAGGGAGCGCGCGCAGAGAAATCGCGCGCGCTTCGGATGAAAACCCTCGAGATATTTTCCCTCTGCGCGCGTGCCTCGTAATATCGCGAAAAGTGTTTGCTTAGCTTGTCTCGCTCGCAGCCCGAGCATTAAACCGAAGCTACTTTTACTATATATATACACTGCCCCGCTGCGGGAACGGCGATTCTCTCTCTCTCTTGCTCCTTTCTTTTTGCCAATTACGATCATAGGTATTTCGATGAAAAATTACTCGGAAGATAATGTATCAAGGCTTTTATAGATATGAGAGAGAAGAGTTGATTTTTAATTTTTCCGAGCTGAGCTGAGCTTTAAAGGAATTTGTAATGCGTATTTGAAGAGCTTTTTGTCGAAGCTACTTTTTCCGAGAAATGGAGTGAATTGAAAGTTTAATTTCGATAAGAAATGAATAGCAGCTCGGAGTATGACCGATTCTTTTTCGTTCTACTATTTGAAAGAGAAATTTAAATTAGTAATATTTTACTGACTCATCTTTAAAATAGAAATCCACTTGCCTAGACAATCATGAACAATAAAATAATGAATGGTACAAATCATAGAAAATATAGATTGTTGCATTTACCATAGTTTTGTTTAAAATATTTTCATTTCTTCTGCGCTTGCGCTCATTGTGCTTTCATTTCTTTCCCCAAAGCTCGTTACGATTTCAGCCGAATTCACTAAACGCCATCCACGTATAAACGCAGCCAGTCACCAATGTGACCGCTTCCGAGGTTGCCCGCACATATCTCCTCGACTCGCGCGCAATCGAATTACGAACTCACATCATTCCCTTTTTTTCACGGGCACGTATATAATTTGCCCCCTAGTGCGGTTATACGCGCGGAAACTGCAAATGTTATAAGTGCATTAAAGAGAGGGAGGGTGGACGAGGGGGGGAGAGGTAGAGGGAAAAAAGAATAAAGCAGAAAAACGAGCGAACGAGTAGAAAAATAATGAAGCTTTCTCTTACATACGTACGTACGTCAGATATATAGAATAGCGCGCAGGGGTAGAGCAGAACAGGGGGTGTGTGTGCTGAAGCCGGAGCAAATTGGTGGGCAAAATTAAATGAAGGTAAAGCGAGGGCTAAAGTTCTCCTCGCCGAGTGAGAGAGAAAGTTACAGAGAGCGTGAGAGAGATAGAGAGAGAGAGAGAGAGAGCGCGCGCGCGCTCTCGGAAGCGGACGAGCTAATTAGCGTCTTGATTTACTTAATCCCAATTAATGGCTCTCTACCTGCTGCTGCTGCTGCTGCTGCTGCTAGTGCTGCTGCAACCGTTTTCCTCAGCGTGCTCGTATATGCGCTAGACAGGTATAGCGCTGCTGCCCGCCTCGCTCAGCAAATAGCGGATTATGTACGAACGGTTTCACGTTGTGAACGAGTGAGCACGGATTATGTGTATAGTTGGTTCTCTCCCTCTCTCTGTCTATAAGCGAACACGGCTGGCTGGAGTTTCTCTGCGCACGTGTAGTAGGCAAATTTTACGATAGTTAGAGGATGTATTGGGTTATTGGATGGCTGCTTGCCTGACCCTTTTTTTCAATAATAAATCCAAAAAGTCATTGTTTCTGATCTGTAGATTTCATGGTTTAAATTAAGGAATCTGGTAATTTTTGGTTTTCAAATTCCAAGTTAGAATTTTATGCAGATGCGTTACATGAAGCTTGGAATGATTATGAAATTGTAAGACAGAATTATCTGAAGTGAAAAAAGTTAAAGATTTCAAATTTCAAGTAATTATAACGATGCACTATAATATTGTATTAGAATGAATATTATATCTATCTATCTGTTGTATTTAGAAATTAAAAAAAAAACTTAAAATTAAATACTTATTATATAAAATTAAAATTATATTCTGACCCTGATGAAATATTGCGCCAAAGTGGATGTTGAAAAGTTTATCAATAATTCATGAATACTTGCATTGTTCATTCGTTTAGATTACCTAAAGATATTAAACAATCCACATTATCTCAATTAAACCAAAATTCAGCTCTTTTATCAATTTTTTTATAGACGATTTAGTTAAATTTTAATCTTGTTCTTATAAATTTGTGACTTGTAAGCGTTTTATTAGAGTCAGTAATCGAGTAAGTTTGTATTAGTTCGGTGCACTAATTTTTCATGCATCCTCTTTCATATTTTCTTTTCGTATTTATATGTGATCCAACTTTTTTTAACATGTTATTTGGACGTTTTTTATCCCGTTTTTACGCTCTAGAGAAACCGCGAGATAATATCGCTAATTAAGCGCAAATTTTACGCAGAGAACAACGTCGACGTGGTTTGTTCAAGCTTTTAGGAAAAGAGAAAGAATATAAAATTATTTCAGCGCGCAGCCTATTATACGTTAGCTTCTGCTCTTTTAATGATCTGAACGACCCGGTAAAACGTTGGACGACTGTCATTGAATAAAAAATAATTAATTACTTAATGTTAATAATAATCAATGCAGTAGCAGCACTCAATTAAAAAAGTTTTATCTATAATTAACAACAAATTGCTCTATTAATATAATTACCAAAACCGAATCACGGATAGAGTCTTGATAGTAACGCAAAGTAAATACAAATCGATGATCATCAGGCATAAAAAGCTGCGGCAGCCTGCTGTCCCGCAGAATTAAAAGCCATTGAAAAGCCGAGGGAGTGTAGCGCAAATACACGCACGCTTATAATATTATGTTCTGCTTGCGCAAACAACATCTGTCAATTAGACAGAGCCCCGGTTCCGAATGGTCCACGCACTTTCCTGCATACGTTCTTGGTCAATTTACACTAGGACGGTCAGGATACAAATGTGTGCCGTTTAGGCGACACGTCTTGGGTCAACTTGACTCCTTTGATATCGTGTAATTTCAATTAGCGAGATTCTGACGAGGCAATTCGCATAATGAGCTTGTGATTTGTTCTGCCTTGCCCAATGATATCGTACTTTTTTTTTTAATATTTCAATTTTTCTAGAATGTATTTAAATCGATAATCATTTGAATTGTTTTTAAAGAATGTAACTTTAAAAAGTAACTTTGCCATTGTAGGTAACGGCAACGAAAATTTATATGAGTTTGACTAGCAAATGTGTGGGCAATATTGAATGTACACATTACGCTTATTCGATGTCAGATATAAATACTAAATGAATTTTCGATATTAACTGTAACACGTTATTATAGTTGATTTTAGATCTGAAAATTTTCTGTTTGCCCGAAGAATTTAATTACAAGCTTTTGCATATTGCATTTGCAATTAAAATAAGTACTTGTTCATTTACTAAACAAAACTAAATTCAAACATCAAATCAATCCAATAAAATCAATTAGCAATCTCAAATCATTATTAGCAATCCAAAGAAATACATCAGTCCGTGTAATTTAATGTTCGCTCATCGGCAGAGATGTTATAAAGACAAAACCGGCATAACAGGATTCAAGGGGGGAGTAAAAGAATCAGCAACGTTTCAATAGCACTCGTTAGATGTGTATGATGGAGGGGTTGCCACCGCTGCCGCTGCATGTTTGCTTTTAATCATTTTTGTCGAGCCTCTTGTCGAGCCACAAATCTCATAAATACATAAATACAAAAAGCGAACGTCGCCTCCGGCTTCCGAGCGCAGAGAACGAGGGATGTAACTGGAGCCCGAGGCTGCCATTCTTTGTTGTGTGTGCGAGATGCGTGTTGGTTGCAAAAAAGAGAAAGATATCAAGAAAACAAGTACTTCGTAATACAAACTTTCAATGTTAATAGAATTTTTTGGTAATGTATTCAATTTTCGTAGAAGTATCGTGAATAAATGATTAAGGTAAAATACCAACAATTGAACTATTCTAGCTTACAAAAAAAAATTCCAGAAAACTGATAGAACATAAAAAAAATAATTTTTATTGATATAAATATTTTATAACAACTAGGTTTTCACGAGATCTGTAAAAAATTAAAAGCGATATTGTAGATTTGAAGTAGATTCTGCAGGCTGTACAAGAAATGCATATTTCTCGATTTTATCAGACTGTCATGTTGTTCAATATTTGTCTCTACTACAAATCCGACTTTTAAGTGCGTTTATAAATATTCCTTTCAAACAGTAAAACTGTTTTCTCATAACTGAATAATTTTATTAAAAGAACTCGAGGCACTTTGATATATTAAATAAAGTGAATACCGCAATAAAATAAAGTATCGCTTTTTAAATTCTTGAAAACGTCCTATTTCATTAAAATTTTATTTACCTTGTAAAAATAGATAAAAATGACTAAAACGAAAGAATCGTAAGTTTTGAAATTTTTATCTACATTTCCGATGACTTAATCCTAATTTTATCTCTATTTTTTTCCCATTAGCTTTTTGATACTTAAAATTAAAAGTAGGTGAGCGCCAAAAAATTCAGAGCTTTATTAACTTTTTATACATCTACAATAATGTAATGCTCGTAAAAATTATCGCTTTAGATTTTGCATAAATACTAAACCATTTTAACACTTGGCAGCGATAACCTAATCGTGTAACCGAAAACCGAAGACAGTGCAAAAGATAAAAGGGACTGCGATAACATTATTACATATGCGCGATACACGCGTAATTGGCCGGCTAAAATCGAGCATACACGTAATTGCCCTCAGCGCTCGACCGGATTACTCGCCGCTCGCGCGTAATAATCGGAGATCATTGAATATTCTCTTTGAGTTGGCGTGCGAAATCGGCGGTAGGGGGCGAAAAAGCTACGGTAAATAAGACGCGAGGAAAAGCAGCAGTCCTTGAGAACAAAGAGAATTCGCGTTCGATTTTAGTAATTGTTGGACGACGGATTCTCCATGTTTTATGAGTTTTAAGGGATTATTGCCTGAATGAGATGAATGCGGAGAATTACAATTTAAGAAAATTGTGCAAATACAAAATCAACATAACAACGTGATGTTAATTATTTATTTAATAAAATCTAAAAAAAACTCATAGTTTGATATAATTGCTAACCGTCATATAATTAAAGACATTTTTTATACATCGCGAAAATTCTGTATAATATAATGAATATCCTTCTCTTCAAAGAAAATCCATTTATTTTTCCAGCTTCAAACAAAATCCCTTAATTAGTCAAAAAAGTCACGAAATTCAGCCCCATGACGTTTCTCGTCAGTCATCGTGCATCCCGTATGCACCGTACGGTTCCACCCCAACGTGCAGTTACTCACCCGCGGAACTCTCTGGCACAAATGAGGAAGCTCACTTAAACTGCGCGCTTCTCGATTCGATGATTCCAGGCAAATATGGGTTATGCTAATTGCCAGTGTGCGCTCTCTCTCCCTCCCTCTCTCTCTCTCTCTCTCTCTCTCTCTACCTCTTTGTGAAAAATTTATTTTCCTTCCTTTGCTGCGTACCAAAGCGCCGCGCGTTAATTTAAAGAAACAATGGCAGAGAGGCCAGGTCTCTTTTGCATGTTTAATCAAACATCTCGAAAACTCCGCCCAGTGTGTACTCCTCCCACATAATGGCATTATACAGCGAACAAAAAAAAAAGAAGTACGCGAACGTTTGCGCGTAATAATAAAGAAGAGAGGGAGTAGAAAAAAAAATTATATAGAAGAATGAAAAATGATATTGACACTGGCTGGCGGCTGGGCTTCCTTTGCTCACCCCGCGAAAAGGATGTTCCTCCCCGCGAATCGCGCTCACTTCTCTTTATGAAAGATTTATGCCCCGGCAGCGCGGCCCTCCCTCTTTGCACTTTCGATCCTTCTGCTTCTCGCGGCTTAATTAGCAGCTTGCCCGCGCATTTTATTTCATTCGTTTATCTTTCGAGCCCGCAGCTTCCTTCCGTAGGCACTTTGTGTTTCGGCTGGAGAGGCGCCTCGCGTTTTTCCGCTGCATTTCCGAGGAGAGCTGCTTTGTGGCCTGCGCGCCATCCGACAAGTCGCTTAGTCTCTGTTTGGGGAGGGCTGTATATACGTAAGGATGTTTGTGTACACGCGTGAGCCTGCGAAAAGTTACGTTTTCAGACCGCTTTACTTCTGCCTTTTATTGTCCTTTCGTTTAAAATGCAAACTAAATGCGCCCTGTGATTATAATTGTTCTCCAGCTTTTTCTTATCGCGTTAAGAATTTTTAAATGTTTAAGTACAGCTCGGTGTAAAAAGAAAATTTTTTTTAATTATGGAAACATCTCAATTCACGTAATACATTTGGAATTAAAACATTCCTCGCTGCTTTAATAAGCAAAAAATTGTAAACACATGTTTTACAATATCTGCCGACTATATTTAAACTCCCATCATATTTCAAAAACATTTAAAATACCTTCCTTCTTTATTACAAAAACCAAAACTCCCAGGCTTTAGTTCCCCGACGTATAATTAGATGTACAACACAATCGCTCCAATTGTCGGACTAAAAAATTACAAATGTTTCACGCTGCCTAGCAATAAAAAAAAACTTGGAAAATCCATTAGCCTAATAGCTGACCAACGCGCATAGCCCCGTGCACATAAATTTGATTGACTCCATCACGCCCGTTATTTGGCGTTATTGGAATTTCGAGCTATGCAGCGCGAGCGCGCGCGAAAAGTGACAGAGCCGCTGCAGCCTTAATCGACGGCAAACAGGCTTGCGGAGCGGAAAAATCGCTGAAAATCCCGAAAGCGCGCTGGCGGCCGAAAATGACGGGTCGCTGGGGAGACGTTGTCAATCATACGCCGCGAATACTTCGCCCTTGTAATTTCCATCGGCCGAAAATTTTCCGGGATTTTGTTTGTAATGATCATGGATGTAATTTGATCAGTGCTAATTTATTATTAAGCGCTCGAAATTAATTGACAGTCCTTCGCGGCCAGTTTATTAATTATCGAATGAAACGGATTTACTTTTTTTTTTCGAGGCGAAACACACTGAATTATGCATTTCCTTGGGTAATATAAAAAAGCAAGAGAGAGAGAGCTCAAGTCGCCACGAAAGAGCTAATTTGGCATATTCGAGCCTGCGCGGGAGCTCTCCCGCTCGCGTCGACAAACATTTGGAGCCCTCCAATCAAGGCAAATGCGCGCTCCTGCCCCGCGCGGATGAGCGAGAACTTTTTAATTGGCAATTCCTAATTAGTTACTTAACGGGCCGAGCGCGAGCGCCCTGCCTAATTATTCCCTTTCCCGTCGACACCCCTCGCCCGCGCGTCTATTTCTATATTTCATTTCCTGCTCGGTCGAATGCGAATAAAAATCAGCGAAACTGCACACAGGCCGGTATTTATTTATGTTTCCAGCCGGGCCACAAGCTCCTCGTGAAGGGGTTGCCGAGAAATGGAAATTGTACGCGGGAGTAATTAGTTGAATTTTGCTTAGTTTGCGGCCGCTCCGACGCTACGAGGCAAAAATTTTCGTTTTCAGCTCTGCGCGGGTCGTTTAATTGATTCGGGCGTAATCAGTGTTTGGAAAAACTTGCTGGCTAATGATTTACAAGAAGACGAATTTTGAACGAACTTGATAAGGCTCATTTTTCTCTGTCTGGCGTAAAACTCGATCTAGAATAAATTGCTAGGCGTTTAATAATGCAGACGACTCGCATGTCGTAAAACTTTAAATTTTCAACTCGCTATCTGAAAGTGCTTAGGCTGCCGCGCTGCAATCCGCGTTAAAAGCTATTTTTACGTATCTATACCAGCAGCTGATTCCCCGAAGCAAAATAATCAGCGGTATTGAAACGTCACAGAATCGCGATTTCAGCCGCACGCGATCTAATAAATAACACGTATAATTTTCAATACTCCATTTGCAGTCCCTCAGAACCGGAAAGAGTCCACTATCTCTCGGTGCGACAAACGATATTTATTACACCTGCACAAAAAGCGGAAATAGAGCCGCGCACATCCTCCGCTTGGAAAAAAACCAAGCGTCGTCGGGGAGTCGAGAAGGCAATTATGCAAAGTCCATAATAGTGATTGAGAGAGTCGGCGCGCATAAACCTTGCATGCGTCGCTCGCAATTTCAGTACTGGTGTCATATTGCAATTGGTTCGCGCCGATAGGATCACAGCTGCTGCTGTGCCGATGCCCTTTGGGCCTCCCTCGCTGTAACGTGTTGATTTTTATCGGCCTTCAGTCTCTATGAGTTTTGCCAGCGTCCACGATTAGCCAGGCTCGACGAATATATTTTATTCGTTCGTTTGTGCCGTTGGACGCCGAATTGAAAGAGGCGCGGAAGCGGACGTGATTGCTCGGCTGGATTCATTTTAGTACAGCTGTGCGGAAAATAATGTTGTATGGACACTCTTGCTTGAATTAATCAAATTACTGGATTTGAAAAACAAAAGTATATTTATAAAAACATCTACAGACTTTGCGCCAATTATAATTTTTATATGGGTTACAATAATCTGATTGCTCTTAATAAGTTATTTTTATACAATCAAAACAATTTTTCAAAAAAAAGAAAAAAAAATCATATTATTAATCTCTATTTAGAATGATAAAATTGTAGATAATATGCTTCTTGATAAAAGTAACAATTAAATTCTTAATAGTGCCGACTTAATAGTGACAGACGATTTGGGTAGATAGGATTAAATTTGTCAACTTATAAGAAAAATAAAAAGACTGATCTTATAACAAATAAAAATAACAAATTTTTTTCTCAATTTGTTCCAGAATGCAGCGGCAGACAGCTCGGGCCTCACCCCTGCTCGATCTGCCAGCAGACCGTGGAGGCGGGCAACCAGAGCCGTCCGCTATCCCGCAGCCAGGCCTCGCAGTACGGTCTGCGCGAGGATCAGGTGCCTCTGGGTGCCCGGGTCTGCAACACATGTCGGTGCAAGTCCGTGCGTGGCCGCTACACCACCTGTCCGCTGCCTGGCTGTCCCAATCTCAGCAGTGCCAGCTCCAAGCAGCGGGTCAAACGGTTGCGCGCCCTGCCGCCCAAATGGAACGACCTGCCGCCCGAGATTCGCGATCCCATCGTTCAGGAATTCCGTAAGTCTATTTGCTTTATATTTGGCCATTAACGACTCTGATTCGAAAATTTATTTAACGTAGCATTTTCTTTGAATAAATGTTTTCGTCTTACCATATCGGACGTTTACTACTTGCGTGTTAGAAAAATATTTACCACTTATGTAGTTGAATTGTTTTTAAATTATTATTTCTATACTTCCTGTTTGATTAAGCCCGAATAAAGGTATTTTGACACACAATTTTTTATCGATTATCAACAGAAATTCCAAGTAACACGACAAAGTGCTGTTCGGCCTGCTTCAATCGGATATCACGTCGGTTAGCGCCTCACTTTTCGGGGGCGAGCGGCGACGCGGCAACTGACGAAGCTGACGCCATCGGCAGACAGTGGTCGGAGGAAGAACTCGAACAGCTTAGGAAAGCGCTAAGGGAGCATGGCACTAACTGGCCGAAGGTATCGGAACAGATACCGGGCAAGTCGAATCACCAGTGCAAGAACTACTACTTAACATACAGGAAAAAGTTGGGGCTCGATCAAGTCGTCGCCGAGTACTATCAATCGCTTGGCGAAGAGCGCAGGCCCTGCCTTACGGACGAGGAAGAGAGTGGAAGCAGTACGAGTAGCTGTGACGAGTTGGCTGTAAGATCATTCATGATTCACTTAAACTTTTGCTTCTGTAGCAACGTAGTCGATAGTGCTTGTTGTTCGTATATTAGAAAAGAAATATTGCATTTTACGTATATATATATATTTTTTTTCTCAAAATTTAGAGTTGAGTTATAATTCAGAAAAGTAAAAATACAACCATTCGGAATAAATCAAGATTTGAAATAATATATTCTATTTTCTTTAAAATAAACAAGAGTTGGATCGAAATTAGAATGGTAGTATTTTTACTTGAGTAAAATTTTAATGCAAGAAATTTAGCATTGCTATGATAAAACTAAATTTAGTTATCATTTTATTTTTTATTAATTATGAATGGTAGATAGTCGAAAGTCGATTATATCCGTGTATTTAACCCTCCGTTAGGTGCACTTTTATTACCTTCCAACGAGAGAAACACTGCATAAAGAATCTCGCCTACATTGACACTCCTAACGGCGGGTTAAATTTGGTCTCGTACGAACTATCTGTTGTGACGTAATCTCATAATCCTCGGATGTTTCTTCTGAACTCGTATTATGCACTTTTAAAAGTTGAGAAAAAAATAACGAAGGAAAAAGAGACCTTCTACAGTAAAATGAAAAAATGGATTTTTATTCAAAAGCCAAATTCATAAAATAAAAATAAATACAGCCATTTTAATGAATTCGTATTACGATTGAGAGGTTGTAACGAGACTTTATATGATTTCGCGTAAAGGTGCACGATACGAGCGATACGGCGAGCGCGGGCAGTCCCGCGAACACGATATCGAGCAGCACGCCCACGGCCTCGGCGTCCTCGTCGTCGACGCAGGGCGCAGGCCTGCCGATGCCTTTCCCGCAGTCTCAGGACGCCAAGGTGGCCGAGAAGCTAGCGGACGTGGCGGTGGTCTCGTTGGTCGCGCCCTCGCCGATGACCTCCTCCCAGCCGCCGCAGGCGAATCCTCCCACGAGCACGAGGGAGGACTATGACAGCTCTGCCACGGTAAGACCGATTATTCCGGTGTAGCTTGTATTCGCAGCTCTCTCGTCTCTCAGTATCCAGTCTATCCTCTCCTTTACGTTCTGTATCTCTTTCTCTATCTCTCTCTCTCTCTCTTTATTTCTCTCTTTCTGTCTGTCCTCTTATATATTTTTTTGTTTTCTTCACGAGTCTACTCTTGGGCTTTGTTAAAAAATTATTTTCAAATTGCTTTGGATTGCCGGCATTAGGCAAAGTAGTTAAAAATGTGTTATGCTATGAATTGATTAAAAAAATAAAAATTTTGAGATTATTTAATTAAATTGTTTATTTAGATGTATAAGTATCTCTTCGTACAATAAAATTTTGTAATGTTTATGAATGCAAAAATTATTATAAATGTTGTAATATTGCACTGTATGAACAATATGACTGAAATTAAAACTTGACTGCTTAATAGTAGACTCGAAAATTTTTCCGTGTCTGATTCCTGTAACGTCCAAAAGTCCGGATGCCAGAAATCTTGGCGTCGTTGCCCAAACGGACTCGCCTCTTGAAGTGTTTTTGTTTGTGAGCCTACATCGTCCCTCCTGCCGTGAGAGGGCCGTCTGATAGAGGTACGCTGATTGTTTTCAGGAGACGGCGGACGAAGGTCAGGGCGGTGCCGACTTGGACAATAGCGGCCTCCTGGTGACGCTGACGCTCGCGCCCTCGGGTAACAACGCGAGCAGCGGCGGCGCAGGAGGTAGCGCGGCTGGCACCTCGTCACATCAGCAGCCTTCTCAGCCTATCGTGCACACCCAACCCCAGCCACCGCCAATCGTACAGTCACCGCCATCCACCACGAGCAACAACAATCCGCTTACCGTAAAGGTGAGATTCAGCGATTGCTTCTTCATTTTAAATTTTAGGAAGCTTCATTTATGTCTTCATTTAATCACTTCGTATATTTCACTTCGTATAAACAATGTATTTAATATTTTTTGAGCGTATTACGTTGGTAATATTGCTGTTTATTATTCGGCGTTTACAGTCGTTTTAATTAAGCATTAACATTGATTAAAATTAATTAAAGTATTTATAATGCCTTAACTTTATAATAATTTATATTATACCTTTTTCATAAAGTTAATTTATGAGACGTAATTCATGAAAAAATGTGACTGAAATTCATATTTCGAATAACTTAAAAATTAAACACATAACAAATAATTAATATGCTGAAATAATAAAGTTTTATTTAGAATACTATCATGTATTTTATTAATACTAAAACTTTAACACACACACACAAGCTAAACTTACATTTTAATTTTAAGGACCTCATGTTGGGTGTCATCGAGATGCAATTGAAACGTAATCAGAACAGTCCGGGTGGTTCGAGTTCGGTGCCGGTGAGCTCTGGCACCCCGACCATTTCCAGTATTCTGAAGACGGATCATCGTAACGATATCACCTTCGTGCGGGAATATAAGCCGCCCTCGCAAGCGCCGAGTATGTCGAACACTGCCATACAGAATCGAGATTCAACCCTGGCGACGCTGTCGGTTGTCTCGGGACCACATCACGGCCATCGTTCAGCTTCCAGTCCTCAGCAGATCAGTCAGATGCAGGCCACCATTACACCTTGCCCGCCTTCAACGCCTAGCCAACAAGCGCAACCGGGCAGTCAAGACATGCTGCCTAAGGAGGGACATGTTGTCATGCAGGTACAGTCTTTAATGCCTTTTCCTATTATTTTAAATGTATTGAATTTGAAAACTAAAAGTTTAATTTTATACTTTTGATGCTAGGTGCAGCAGTCGATGCGCGAAACGGAAGGTACTCTCGATCTGAGCATAAAGAAGCCGCGTCCGCAGCAGGAGTATAACCACACACTGCAGCCACCGCCGCCTCATAAACCTGCGGCTGTAAGTCATTATCGACCCGAACCACCACCGCCGGCTACTTACTACCATGCTCATTCTCATCCCGAACCCCAAAGTCGTGGAGCTAAAAGTCCGCACGTCTATGCCTCATCACCTAGACCGCAGGCCCCTCTCACTCCTAAAGTGAACAAAGTCTCAGTACCACCAACCTCGCATCCTAAGCTCTCGCCCAAACTGAGTAACATGCCTCCTACCCACAAAACCGGCTCTATCACCCACGGCACCCCCGTCTCTAGTGCCCGATACGACGGCCTGCTTAGACAGATGACTCCGCCAGGAAATGCCAACCAGCCGAACCCTAGCACTACCCCAGGTCAGTTGCTTATTTTTTATAAATTAGTGTATCTAAATAGAGAATCATTCAACACAGTGACCATATAACTATTATTTTGTAGTTGGTTCTAAAGAAACGGGTTCCATCACCCAAGGGACTCCTGTACATCCATTTGCAGTGGACAAACGCCCTCCGATGTACGATTACCACCGTTCTATAAGACACTCGCCTGTGACGACAAGTAATGTACCAGTTCAGGCTCAAAATTCTGGAGTAGTTGTCAGTCACAGTCCAAGGTATGCAAAAAATAATTTTAAAAATACAAAAACTAATTATACATCTTCGACTGTAGTTTTTAACGAGAAAATTTCTTTAAAGCGGTAGCAGTCAGTACAACTCCTATCCATCACGCCAGGCGCCCAGCTACACCATGGAACAACTCTCATCACGTCAAATAATTATGAATGATTATATAACTAGCCAACAAATGCATCCTCGTAATCGCAGCGGTGGTTCTGCTGAGGCTACAACTAAGAATGAACCTCCTGCCACTCTTTATTGCGCTAGCACACCGCCACCTCAATCTCATCCTCAAAATCGACAAGGCGTCATTCAAAGAAATACTACCATGCAGAAGCACTATCCACCTCCGCCTCCAGGTCTTGAAGCCTTCTCTAGTCTTGTAGACGTGGCCGTCCAACAACCCAGCCTACCAGTACCACATCCACCAGCGAGCAGCAGTGGCCATGAGGGACTTTGCATGTCCATCGAACGCATGTACACCGAGCGTTATGGAATGGATAACCGCTCATTGCAAAACATGCCAAGACTGGCTAGACAACAGGCGGCTCAATATCAAATTGCAGTCGCAATGCAGCAGAGGGAAGAGCAACGCGAACGCGAGAGAGATTTAATGCTGCGTGAAAAACAACAGCAGGAAGAAGAACAACAGCAACGGATTCAGCGCGAAAAAGAACAACAGCAACAGCTACATCATCAACAACAGATTGAAAGGATGCATCAGCGTGAAAAGGAGATCCAACAACAACAACAAGAACATAGGTTGGCTCAACAACAGCGTGAAGAAATGCACCAAGCAGCAGCAGCTGCAGCAGCGGCGGATCACAGAATTGCTGTACAGCAACGCGAAAAAGAGATACAACAGCAACAACAGCAGCAGCAGAGTCACGCGGATCATAGGTTAAGCATGCACCAACAACAGCAGCAACGCGAGAAAGATATACAGCAGCAGCATTATCGGCTAGTTCAACATCAACGTGAGAAAGAGTTGCAAATGGCTGCAGCTGCACAGCGTGAAAAGGAACATCATGAGCAGCACAGGTTAGCGGTTCAGCAACGCGAAAAAGAAATTCAGCAACAAGAATTAAGGTTAGCACAGCAAAAAAGAGAAAAAGAACTCCAACAGCAACAGCAGGCGGCGGATCATCGATTGGCTGTACAAAGAGAAAGGGAAAATCTTGCATATCTGCAACAACAACAAAGATATCAGAAGCAGCAGATACAGCATATACAGCAACAACAGCGTATGGAGGCTGAAAGGCGTCAGATCGTGCAAATTTATAAAGATCAACAAGAAGCACAACTTTACCGGTAAAAATAAATTTATTTCATTCATTAAGTAAATTACCAACATTTTGACTTACTATTTAATTTTTATTATAACAGAGAACTGGCTGAACGGCAATGTGAATCACCCAGCATGCCAAAAGGCAGTGGTTTCTTTCAGCCTTCGCGAATACAACAACAGTCTCAACCACCTCCACCCTCCTCTAGGCACAGTCAATCATCTTCTGGTCAGCAAAGCGATTCGTCGTCTACGTTGACGGCGGCTAGTTTAATCGATGCTATAATAACACACCAAATAAATCAAAGTGCTGATAACAGCAATAGCGCTGCATCTTCCAGTAATCAGCCGACACGACCTGGTGATCGTCTTTTTCAGGTTTGTTAAATTATAAAAATTAATTCAAATAAAATAATTATACCCGAGATTGAAATGAACAAATTTTAAATTTGAACTTTCAATTTTGTAGGGATTTCATAGAGACAGTCCAGCAGAGCCTAACGGTATGGCTCACAGCCCAGCTGGGGAAGAAAATGTTTCAAATAGTGCATCTGGTAGTGGTACTAGCGGTGGTAGTAAGGCCATTACTCTTGGCGAGCACGTTGATCACATTGTTAGCAAAGATTATGGACCGCCAATGTCTTCCTATCGGCCTTACCAAGGGTCAGTTAATTTAATGTTTATTCTGCCATTTACTTTTTTGACGAACAATAAATGTCAATCTTAATTAAAAATTATTGATTTTTTTTTTCTTTAACTATAGATATCAAATGTCGGATGATCAGTGGAAGAGAAGGAAAGGTGCTGAACCGGACTCTGTGAAATCTGGTGATGAACGTCAAATAATCCGAGTTGCTCAACAAAAACCTGCTTCGTCACAATCTCAACAGTCACATCAAAGTCAACAATCAGTAAGCAAGCAACAGCAACAATTCCACGCAGAGCCAGTTTCGCCGCCTGAACCCACTACAAATCACTATCCGCGACGCTTCTACGAGCCTAGCACTGCCACGACTACGACATCTGCGGCACCTTCTAATAAGTCGCATCTTTCGCCCTTGGACTATGTGAAAAACAAAATTGTCGAAGTTATGCGTACCGAGGACGACAAGACGAGCTCCGGCGATCGTAATGGCGGTAGTAACGATAAGGAGGACAAATCCTGTGCGGACAATTCGCCAAGCGGAGAGATGGTTATTGACGAGTCGCCCAACCAGCCACCGGCGCCTACGCCCACAACCTTCTATCCGTTTAATGCGCTAGGTGTTCACACAGGACCACCTCCGGCACCCCCACCGTCTGGTGGTGGTGCTCCCGTACCAGTGGTGAAAAGTGAAGAACCGGCGCCTTTACTGCAGGCGCAATACGAGCCCCTCTCGGATGAGGATTGATATTATGGGACGAATAACCGCGCAATGCTTAAACTCATCACTTCCCGACATGATGGATCGTCGCTGACTACAACTCCATAACGAGGCAAGGAATTACCGACTCTAGTGAGAGCATGAGAGCAAGAAGAGATGGAAATTGTCATGTAACTGTTTGAGTAAGAGATATCATAGATAATCGTAAAAATATTTAATGCGTTTTTTATACTTTTGATTATTTTGAAGATGTTTATAAAGAAAGTGATCTTTGCTTTCGGTAAAACTTTTACATTAGTAAAAGCTAAATTTTTCTAAATTTTTAAATAAAATCTGAATTTGAGATAAACATTTATTTGAGTTACGTAAATTTTAAAATGTAAATATAGATGTAATTTTGAATAATTTTTTTGTAATCACGCATTATATTTTTACGTTTATTCTTGATAACTTATTTTCAACGTGAATATGTACAATTCGTCGCTATCGTTAATAATAGTACTTTATTCGATACGGCAGATATCATTTTTTTTAATTGTATCAATGATCATACGAAGTCGACGAGCGCAGAGTGCCAATGAACATCATTTTGTAAACGTATTTTAACCAAATGTTGTATATGTAAAATTTATACATTTTTATTTTAATTTTTATTTTCAAGTTGTAAAATATTGAGGTCAAAGTAAAGAAAATGTAGATTGGTCTTGGATTATAGAGGTCCAAGAATTTTTTTATTTTTAATTTGGTAAATTTTAGTATCAGTAAAAAACAATATATTCTGCGCGATTTGTCAAATATGTAAATAACGATTACGGTCATCGAGAACACATTTTCTAATCTCGAAGTGCTGTATAAAAATTCTTTTATTTTAGGAGAGCGAAATCTTTATTAGAGAGACGAGCAGTCGTATCGCATTGAATAAGGTTATGAACCGCGTCATATTTTAGCCACTACAATGTACAATTTTTTGGAATACTATTATTGAACAAGACAGCGTTCATTCCATCGTCGGTACAAGTCCGTTGCATATAAAAAGTGTAGATGCGATTATGAGAAAAGAACAGGGTGATTCACGTTTGTATGCATGCACTGAATTATGCAAATATTAGAAGCCAAGAAGAAAAGCTCAGTGCAAGACTTTGGCAAAGTAAACAAACGTAGCCCGGGTTTACAATGCAGACGCTTTTGTAAATATGATTACGTAGTATAATCGTTAAATGATAAATACGGCGTTAATGGTGTGCGTGTTTTTAATTCGAATGAGTCTGTTATATGTCTGCTACACATGAACGTTCATTGAGATGTGCAACTGCGAACTGACGGTAGTCGTTAGATAGATTAAGGAATTAAACGAGTGAAAGAACGATAAACAGAGTCAAGTGCAAGAGTCACGGTGGAAGAGAGAATAATTAATGCGCTGTTTTATAGTGATGCGGTTCGCACCGTCGCCCTCTTTCATTTATTTTTTCTGATTTTTTTTCCAGTAAAGTGGTTTCACGAAAGATAAAAATACAGATGTAAGCTTAAGCGTTGTACATAGTACATAATAATATCTTTTAAGAGTGAAGTATAAGTAATTATAACGATTATTAGTTTATTATGTATAGAAAATAAGGAAGGAAAACTCTAGGCCCAGATTAAGTAATGTAGCTAGCGTATAGAATTTAGGAAACCACGAACTGACTAGGGATGTTTTCCCAAGACTACGTTCTCTTATAATTGAAATAAACAGCCGATTAAAAAATGATTGAATCGTCGATGAACGAATAGATGTGGGTTTTATTTAATTTAACAATTTTAGATAACGTATAAAAGCGTATCCTCTGATTTGCGAAAACTAAGCATCAAGCGAATTACGCGTGTCACACATTATACATTCACCATACACACACATACACTATTCACACAACTTTTTATACAGCCTAATTTTATATTTGTACGCAATGTATGGATTGCGCCTTCGATCGTACTCAGTCGAGATTTTTTAACGCTTTCTAAATTCTATTATCGGTGCAAAACGTCGTTTGTTAAGGGTCGCCTTAAGATTGTAAGAATTCAATTTTTCTTTCCTATGATGGATTGGGAAAAAGTAATTTATTAAACGTTATATGGGAACTATTATGGTAGATGTTGATCGGTATTTGATCTTTAATATTTTTTCTACGTGTAAATACATTACTTATAATACAAAAAATACATGTTTTGATGGTTAACATAAAAATTTATTTAGATCTCGTATTTCTAAAACATTTAATTTTTATATACAAACATGTTTTATTCCAATCTTATTGGAATGCGCTAATAAACAAATATTTTTGTTCAAATCGAACCTTACAGTACTTTTCCAAGTTCATCATGAAAAATTAAAGCTAATCGGTATTCGCATCAAGTGCTTGGAACATGATTACTTGTCGCTTCGTTCAGTCTTTTTGACAGATTCTCCTAGATAATACAAATCATAAGACAAAAACAAGCCCGGTGCCTTCCATGACTTGGCTATTATTGACTTGAACCTAATAACATTATCTTTTACAATTTTCAGCTCTATAAAAGAATCCATTCTATTCCTTGCTCATTCGAAATAACGCCAGGATCACTTAAAGCCTCCTGAATTTTCGCATTTATATCATAGTCTTTCGGTAGTGACAAATACAGCTAAGTTTTTGCCTGTATCTTTAAACATTATTACTAACATTATGGCTCTTAAAGCATTTGCAGTGGAATATCAAAGAATATGTATAATCACTCAATCATTGAAGGAGTCTTTAATGATCCCAGCAGTTGTTTGATATTTTTCTAATCGGAGGTGTACTACGAACGGAAAAAGTGTATTCAACGAATATTCGCGCGAAACGATGAGATTCTATTTCGGAGCAACCACCACCTTGATCTGCACGACGAGAACAAAAATTGATGCTTTCTCATTGATTGAAAAAACTTTGTGATATTAGAATTTTAATTGAGATATTTCCAGTCACTTTATTAAGATAAAAGAAAAGAAGATATGCGCAAGAACAGGAGTGAGATTTCCGATAATAGAAAAAAATAACGCGAAAAAAGATAAGAAAAATCAGTCTTCCCAGTATTACTTCGCTAGCCTCTCTTAACGTTGAAAGAGTCCACTGTAACAATGCTCCTGCATTCCTTTTTCAAACGAGAGCAAGTTATACATTTTTTAATTATGTATGTTTTTATTTTCTATCAGGTTATATAAGTAAGAGTTGAGTTTTAATAATTTTTTTTCCTTGGATATTTCCAATTTAACACACATGTTACTGTATTTACAATTGTTTTTTCTTCAATATTTTATTAATTCATTCTAAGAAAATAATGTATAAAAAAGATTTTTCAATGCAAAAGTAAAAATATTAACGCTTCCAGAATGATATGACAATTAAGTGATAAAGAAAGGAATGACAGTACGCATTACAGTGTTACGATTCGAATGTAATAAAAAAAAAAAAGAAAAAATCTTGACGCTATCAAATAAAGAGTGGATTAAATGTATCGCCAGAGCGCTTCTCTTTCTTTTTTAAATCTAGATTGTACATTAAGTAAAATAATAATACCTTAACACGTGTACCTATTCGATTTACGAAACATGTCGGCGAGATCGGCTTCGCAAGCACAGATGTCGGTCCGTCCCACGAGGATATAAGGCTGTATAAAGCATGTAACAATGCCAAGGCGCACTCTTTCTGTTTTTCTTTTTCCGGGGGGGAAGACGCTGTTAGACCCGTTATTAACTCGTTGGTTAACAGTAATTGAACTACAACAAAAAAAAAGAATAAAAAAAGTAAACAAAAAAACGTGAACGTTACGAACATTATTCTACAAAAAAAAACACTATTAACAAATAATTAAAAGAAGAAAAAATTACAAGATTTAATAGCGAGCGAGCGCATACCACGCCTATCAGTAAACTACAGGTGTAGCATACACGATAATTATTATTATCAAAAAACAATTCAATGTAAATTGTTATTTTTGTTGAAATAAAAAATCACCTCCGTTATGAGAGGGTCACTTTTGCCTCGACTACACACCCTTATACACTATCGCAAGGTCATTTGAACGCTGCACGTGTAGATGTTTGTTAAAGCCTATTCAAAAGTGATTTTCAAAAAAATGGTGGTCTCTTTTTACGTAAAAGAAAAAAAGAACATTTTTCGTATACTCTTATTCGCGTGCTTGCCTCTTATTATTATTATTATCATCATTATTATTATTTCAATCACCAATTCTGACCTTCACGAGCACATGGCTCTTGCTTGGATCATCCTTTCTCTAGCTGCTTTAAACTGACTCAGTACATCGTCGACGCTATTCAGCAGCTTTCCGGCGTTTAATTGCTCGATTCCCCGCAAATTTGCATCTCTAGCGAAATTCTGACTTTGGTGGACGGAGCTGATGCGTATATCAATACTGCCGCTAGGTACTACCTTGAGGTTTGTCTTGTCCAGACTTGAACCTTCGTGCATTGCTGGAATGGCGCAATAAGTGATATCGTCGAGCTCGCAGGTACCACCAGTGAAGAAACGACGCAGAGAATCTATGAAACCTCCTGCAGGACGCCAGGTTTTCAAATCGAAACCAAAGCAGCCCGGACTGGTTGGCAGAGGCAGCGAAGCATAGCCCTCGATGCGATATCTACAATTTGAAAAAATGAAAATTTTTCATAAGAGATTATCTAGAATACTCTTTTGTTGTTTTTTATCTTGTTTTTACTTTATAATTTATTCAAATTATTAAATAAAAGATAAAAATAATTTTATGAAAAAATAAATGAAATTACTAATTATTAGATTTCCATAAAAATAAATATTTTATAATTCATTATATTTTAAGAAAAACATTTATTGAGATTGTTAATAAAAATAGTACAAATTTTAGAAATGCTATTACGTTTTAAAAATTTCTTTTTATTTTTAATACAAAATTTCGCATTTCATTTTTTAAGCCCATTATACGTCTGAATAAGAGGTCAATAGTTTTTGGTCGATTGACAGAAAATAACGATAGCTTTCAATATAATATAATAAAAAGATTCGAAAGTCAGAAAGAATGCGTAGAAATTACGTTAGTCATAGATAGAGATAAAATAAAATCAGTGTCTTTTATTCTGCGTCAGAACAATGCTTTGTGTAATTAGTCACTGGAAAATTATTTTTAATAATAGATTTTTTCCATTCTTTTAATATTTTTAAAGTTAAAATAAAAGAAATCGGTATAAATTAAAAGTATTTAAAAATTTAATACTTTTGATAATAAATTCTATGATTTTATATTTTTAGAGATCTATGAAATGTAGATATAAATTCGTCCGATTATACCATCATGATATATATATATATACACACCAGTAAATTCTGACTCTTTCAACTCATAAACTTGGCAGTCATGCATTATAAAATACCTGCAACCTGTTGTTCAGTTAATCCCCAATTTACTACCAATTCCAAAAACATATTTCGAAAATAATAAGTTGAAGTATATAAAATAAATTTCACATAAAAAGTACCATTAAAAAAACTTGTAGAGAAAAACAGTAATTTAGAAGTAATCTTGATATAATAAATACTTGTCTGCAGTCGAGGCAAGTTTTTCTGCACGCTGGCCGAAAAACCAGTGTGAACCGGAAAGAAATAATAAATCTAACCTGGTCCAGCTATCGAGCGACGCCACGGAAAGGAGCAGGCTCGGCCAAGAGGTAGTTTCGTCGTCAGCGGCAAGGGCGCCTAGATCAAGGTCGAAAAGCAGCTCGGCGCAGTAGCCGAAATTCGCGCGACCCTGGCGCGCCCGGCAACGCTGAGTCCTACCTGCCAGTCGGTTCGTTGCCGAGGACCAGTGACGAGGCAGATCAACGAAGTAGCTTACGAACAGGGCGTCGTCGTAGCCAAAGTTCTGGGCAGCGTTGATGTCTAGGTTCAAGTAGACGCGAAGGACTCGGGCTTGCGGTGACTGGATCTCGTGGAAGAGCTGGCTTTCTTTTAGGTTCTGCAGTCTTTGGGCTTCCTGGGAATAGAGAAAAAAATTTACGCACTATAGCTAAAAGAAAAAGATGATTTTGGAGAAAGTATTATTATCAAAAATGGAAGTATTATAAATTATTCGTTTATAACTTTTCGAAACGGATAAACATTGAAAACTTATTCTAAAATTAATTATTTCTTTATGTCGATTGGGAAAGTTACAATAGTCCAAAGTTTCTGAAATAACTGACGTCATAGTCCTAATAAGAGCATTACTGTAATTATGTGCGACCAATTTTCGGAAGATTTGAAGTAGCTTTCTCGAATTATATTGTATTCGGTAATAAAAGAAAGTATAAAGATTCTGCCTTCACGTTGGCATTTACATTTTAATCGTTCAATACAAAACAACTTTGAAAAATAATAAAAATTTCAGAAATCTAAAATCTTTTTAAATCTTATTTAATGCATCCTTGATGAAACATTTTACCATTTTTTAAAAATAAAAAAAAATTCAGAAACTTCAGGATAAATTGATCGTAGGTATTGCTTTGAAATAGATATAAGGAAAACTTTTTCAAATCTATGCCCCAAACTTGAATATATATATCGAAGAGAAGTTTTAATTTGAAATATATAATAATTAGCTATATTTGATATAATACGTCTTCGTATCGCATTAGGATAATTTATTAACGTAAAAAGTGAAAGTAAGTTCTAAAATAATTTGTTCCTATTTGAAGGAATCCATCCAATCGATTGATAAATGTATTTTAAACTTTTGTCGCTACTTATAGAAGTAGCATAATATAATTATAGCCGTAATGTCAGACTTAAATTGTTTTCCGATAATGTTATTCTCGGTAGCACGTCAGAAAAACAGGATTAATTATTAGTAATATTTACAATAACTATTCTTAACAAAGTTCTATGTAATTTAGTTTATTTTTATGTAACTTGATCGAAAAAATAGACTTAACGACTATAGATTAATTTGATTGCTTAGTCTTACACGTATAGAAAAACACCCAAGTGGCTACTTCCGGACGTCGGTCGCTCATTAAGAAAAAAAAGTTTGCGCAGTCTTTGGGTTTTTACGCTATCATTATCTTTTTAGTTTTCGCCAAACCAATGACAGTAACAGTGATTGTCCGACAATTAAAGTACCCTCGTTACTAGCCACGCAGTTTGAAAATCCAATCGCTCGGTAAAAAATCAAAGTCTAAAATAAAGTGATATCTCCGCACATTCAATATCCATACCAATTATAAAGCAATTAAGATATACGCTCTGTTTTGATGATCAAATCTTATCGAGATGCATGTACGAGTTGAGAGGATGATAAGAAAAACGAAAAGCGCGTGCCCTTCATCTTTATCTTCGGAAACACTCGATCCTCATCGCGTTATCGTTGCGCTAAGGAGTTAACTGGATACCTGTAAACTTAGCCGCATGTATAGCTGAAATCTTCGGTCAGTATTACGAGAGAGAGCGCGTATGTCTTATCTATTATATTTGCTCAAAAATACGAGTCACGATACAAGCTGAGTCACAAGAAGTTTTATATAGGATCAGGCTTTGTGGTTGCATCAACTGCTGCCTGGATACGAAATCCGGCGTTGAAATAAAAAAAAAAGCAACGAAACAGAATTTTTACAGCCGAAAAGGAACTCGTTTTGCGGCCTGAGATAGCTTCCATTCTATAATTCTGTGAATCTTCGCACCGTGGGCATTTCACTAGCGCGCAGGGAAGCATATTATATAGTTTGACCATTGAGAGGCAAAGCTGGCAAAGTACAAAAATAGAACTGGAAGTTTTAAATTTTAAATAAAAGGCCCACCGGGAAAAACAGCTTATATTATTGTGCAACGTTTCCTTATTATAATGATTCCCATAATTGCATTTAACGTATATAATGTCTCCATCATTGCCTTCTCCGTATCGGCCGTATTAAAATAACTTTAAAAAGGTTTACATAACAAAGTCGAATCGGAAGGAAAAATAAAATTACAACGCGAGACAAGGAAAAGCGCAAAGAAATGGCAAGCGCGCATTAGCGTGGAAATCCACGACAATAAATCCAAAGACTGCGTACACTTTGACGCTACATACTCATCGTCTATCTCTATTAAAGCTCTTGCGTGTAGGTGCAATAATCTGCAGCAGTGTCGCGCGTAGAGCGTAAGATAGTAAAAGTAAGCTGCGCGCGCGCGACGAGCTGTTGTGTGTGCGCGCAGTGCGCGGGTGACTTTACGCTGTGGCGCGCGGCGCGGGGACTACATATACGCACATAGCTATAGGAGCCATATCGCAGGAAGGGGAGAACTGGAGAAGGAAGAAGAAGAAGAAGAGGAGAGACATTAAACGCGAGCGCGCGAGCGGGGAATTCGGATTTCGGCTCGGACGATCCGGCAGCGCGCACGGCTAAACCGGTCATCTCCTGGCTGCCGTTCTGCGCGGCTTTTTTCAATCGGCTCTTTCTTTATTTCTCGCTTTTTTCGCGCTATACGTACATATATAAGGCGGATTCGCAGGCTATCTTCTCTGCGGATTCCTCGGCCTCGGCGCAACTCCAGGATTTGTTTGTGAATTCCAGCGTTAATCGCGTGTGACGCGCATCAGAGGCGCGACAAGAGCCGTCTAATAACTTCCTGAGCCAGTGTCGCGGCCTCCGGATATAAGCGTACTATCGGCGAGTGCTGGCTCCGTAGTTGAGAAGAAAAAGAAAAAGAGAAGGAGATCGCGCAGTGGATCGCTGATATATTGAGGCGCGCGCTCGAGCGCTGTGTATTTTTCTTGGAGGAGAGGAGAGCGCGAGCTGCGCGCTTAGGTGTATATATGTGTGTGTTGTGCCGAGCATCATGAGAAAATCAGCGCGGTAGTCGAGCTCCGAGGACGACGCCGTCGATACTTCGTCGAGTGTCCGTGACAGTGTTTTTCTTTTTCGAATTCTTTTGAACAAGCCCAGCCAAAATGAATGTAGGCTACTCGCAGAAGATGATGAGGCAGATCTCCGAGATCTCGTATGTGGGGTGAGTACAGTAGGTGTTACGAGGCCCGGCGTGTGTTGTAACCTAAGTGCAGGAAGAATGTAATTGACGGGATCGTTGGTTAGATGCAAGGTTGCGAGAGCGCGACGAAAAAAAAACTACTTGCCGCGGTACTTTCCCAAGCGCGGACAAGCCGATCCATAGTTACCTACTCTTTCTTGCTGATAGAATTCGTTTCTTACTTTTGCTTGTATTACGAATTTTATCCCAATTTTTTTAAGTCTTAAAACTAAACAAGCCGTAAATCTTTCTTATATTTTTTTTTGTTAATTGAAATAAAATTTTATCAGTTTACTTAGTTGAAGAAAAGCAATAGTAATGGAAATTGCATTGAGTGAAGCAATTTTTGTTTAATTTACGAATCACTATCTCAATAAATTGATACGAA
>UELX01001183.1:0-49303 GCA_900480035.1 Eupelmus urozonus
CCCCGCAGCACACCCCCGCCCCCACCGCTCGCTCTTCTTGCTTGCTCTGCGCGCGTCTCTCTCCCCTTCGCTCTCTCTCTCTCTCTCTCACTCGCTCGCTCGCTCGCTCTTTGCGTTTTCCGCCCCCTCTCCCCGCGCGCCTCTCGTCCCGCGCACCCCCACGTCGTCGGCTCTTCCCCCGAACGAGCGAGCGAGACGGAGGATATATTTGTTGAGGGAGGGGGCTGACTGCCTCGCCTGCGCGATCGCGCCAGCGCCTGCGCTACTGCCGAACACGCCGCCACATAGCTATATAGCCCAGCTATATGCCCGAGGACGAGGGAGAGCGGAGGGGAGGCCGGGGCGAGACGGACGCCAGAGCCTCTCCCTCTTATTCCCCCCACCCCTCGCCTCGACTCTAGCTCTCTCTCTCTCTCTCTCTCTCTCTGTATTATGTGTACGTACCGTACCTACACCACGCCGCGGGGACGTAGATATAGCGCGCGCGAGATCTCGCGGGCTGCGGGGGACTCCACTCGCTCCCTCTCTCTCTCTCTTTCTGTGGCTTTTGCCTTCTCGAGCCTCGAGACAAGTAAAACACCTGTGAGGTGTGCGTAAGGTGCGATACGGCTTTTTAGTCGAGAGGAAAATTTTTCATCATTTCTGGACAAATAATAGAGAATCGACTAATCCTTTGATACACTTTACTATTCTCCTCTATCAAATACCTGAAGACTTGAATTTTGAACACGTACGAGTTGGGCTCACAGGTCGTTGCCCCTAACTCCTACCATAAATTAAAAACATCTTCTTTTCCGCTAACCTCTGCTCTTGCGTAAAACAAAAACAACCCCGTCACTTTTCTCACTAACTAAAAAAAAGAACTCGGCTTTTAAAAATTCCTCCCTTCCCGGCCCTAGCTCGAGTCTCTCGAGTTTGTCGAGGCGACCAAAAAGTAAGTATAGTCCCGGCACTTTTCCCCTTCACCACACACGAGTCGAGTAGTCGCGCCACCTCAGCAAGCACGTACACACACACAAACGCACACGGGCGGCGGTCACAAAAATTTTCGTGAGGGTATTTCCAGCCGCTCGGCTCTCTCTCTCTCCCGTGTTTGGACGAGGGATGCATGTTGTGTCTGAAAGGGTCAATAGTATGTTGGCGTGAAGGTTTTGAAATTCATCCTTTGTATAGCTATAGGCTTGTTTGGCCATGGGAGACTTCGGCTCACTGAATGAATTAAACTTTAGTGCTGAATGCCATTAATGCAACGTGAATATGCTTAACTTTCGAATTTCATTATTATTTCTACAAAGACGGGATGAGTGCTTGCCGATAAGTAGGAAAAAATGCCTTTGGAAAGCTAATTTTGGTGCTTTTCTAATGATTTTGGTTTAATTAAAAATTAATGAGGGATGTTTAAACCCTCTTAAGGCACGTGATTTCGTATCTGCTAATGAACTGCATTACTATCAAAAGTATACGGATACCACCTATGAGGGGTCGTTATGGTAAACGTCAAAATGTGCTTTAGGACTCGAAGAATTTCGGATGAATCAAACATTTCCAATGTGCTATCCTGCCTAAGTGGTTATTTAAAATCGTTTTTAATAGCTTGCATCACTCGTAAAACACTCGTTTAGTCCAAATTGAAAATTCATTACTAGAAGATTCAACTCCCCCGTTCAATGTGTATAATTTGAAACTGTGCCTAAGCAAAATTTACAATAAAAAAATATTCTAAACAAGTTTTTAACTTTTAGATAAGAGTATTCGTTTACTGACAATAAAATAATCCTGATAAACATCATAACTACATTTATTATACGCTTACTTGCCTATACACTTAAATTTTACGATTCAATCAAATCCTTATTTAAAATCAGATAAAAAAAGATATTTATTGTATTGACGATATCGTCTAAAATGAACTGCGAATCGATTTTCATTCTTATTGAATGCTTGTTGAAGTGTCCTCGTATAATTTAAACGTATAAGTCATATCGACACTTTTCCTTGAACATTGCTTATCAGCTTATGAGGGAGTATTGTAATGACTTTATTTATACACCGAATGATAAACCGAACTTTATAAGTTTATAATTTGAATATACAAATTTTTTCCCTTCATATGTACAATATCTTTTGTTTCTGTGCGTATGGTGCATTATGTAATCAACATTCACTTAATGTTACCCAAGCCAATCAGCGCGAATTGCACAATAAATTTTATAATACAGTATAAATTCAAAAATTCTTATGTAAATCTGGTTCCTTTCGTACAAATTTGCAAAATTATTACGTATATAGAGTAAAAATTTTGGAATTCTAAAAATTACTGTCGACCCAATGCATATCTAGATTTTTCAGTCAGTGAAATCGTAATATTATTACCATAATAATTTTAACACCGAGGGGTTTCTATATGATATCGCTATACAAGAACAAATAAAACAAATAAAAAAATGCACAAGCCACTAAACCCTAAAAAAAATCATCCACGAGCTATCGAATTTAGCAGGCATCAGCTCGATCGGCTCTCGTCCGAAGCTCTCTCATCGAAAGCGAAAGGGGGGTGTAGGGGGTGGCGCGGAGGGGAGCCAGAGCCGCCGTATCGATTACGGGGCCGTGGAGAGCGAGATAAAAAAAAAAGAGAGACAGAAAGGAGCAGCGCTTTGCGATCCTGGAAAAGCGCTGCGGAGGGTTATAGCCGCGGATCGATCGGCTGGTTTCGATTGGGGTCAGATGGCAGGCCGCGCGAAGCCGTTGACGAGCGCGGGTTTTAAAAAAAAAGAAGGAAATCCCATTTACGACGTCGAAATTGCGCTCGAATTTTTCAGAACCTTTACTCGATATCGATGAGTTCGGGCGAAAATAAAATTTAGGTCAACCTCCCATTATCGTTGGAGAAAAAGTCAAAACGTTCGGAGAAGCGAAATGGATGAAAGCATGAACGATTGTCTGTAATAGGCAAGGAAAAATATACATCCTCGATCGCACCCCGCTGCTGCTGCTATATTCGTAAACTGGACTTGCGCGGCGTATGCGGAGACTATCATCGAGGCGAGGAGGAGGAGGAGGAGGGATAGAAATAGTGCGCGCTCGCGCGGGCTGCTGTACGGCAGGATGAAAATTATTTTAAGGGCAGCGAGCAGAGCTTCTCGGGGCACCGAAAATATCCCGCCTGCAAGATGAGAGAGAAGGAGAGAGCCAAGGGGGCTTCTCTCCCTCTCTCGGCGCGCGCTGCTCTTGCTCCGGTTTTCTTTAGATTATCCTCGGCTTTCTATCGCCCTGCCTTGGCTGCTCTACACGCGATTTTCTCAATTTTTATTCGGGATTAATTATTAATTATCTGCTTGTATTCCTCGATTTCTGAATACTGTAAAATTAATAAATTGTATGTATATATATTTTTTTTTGGTAGGGTAGCTTACCAAAGGCTCTAGTTTTTCTCCTATCCATGCATATAATAAATATTAAATATAAAAAGACAATTGAGCAAGTGCTTTCCGCAGCTATAGTAAACGATTCAGCAATCGTATAAAGAAATAAGCAATCGAGGAGCTTACAAGGAGTAGAGGAAAGATCGAGCTCGCCTTAGTCAAAGACTTTTCGACTTGTGATGTATAAACAGAAATTAAGCTCTGTATAGAGTCAGACAAGTCGCGCGTCTTATACAGCGCGCAACGGAGAAGGAAGCGCTCATTTCTTTCGGGCAAAAGAGAAGGGAGAAACAGCAGCTATACGGGGTCATCGCCATCCAAATGGAGCTCGCACGCAGAAGAAAAAAATTCGAGCCTCTCTCTCTCTCTTCATACTCTCTCGGGCTCGCTGCTTTATTTTCTCTGTCAGGCATTGAGAAGAGAAAAATGAGAGTTAATACAGGGGAGATGCACGTGTGACGCAATCGAGGGATTTAGCGCGACGATTATGGGCGCTCGGTAAGCTATGTGCCTTCGCTGGACTGACGAGGAGCTAGCCAGGCGTGACCGTCGTTTTTTTCTTTATGCTCGAGCTTTTCATTCGCGGGCTTTAATCAAGAGGGATTTCACCGGTGATGAGCAGAGCTTTTTAATTTGAAACTATTTTTTCTGTTTGTAGGATAGAAAGATTGACTAGAGTTTTTGCTGTTCCCAACCCACCGAGAAAAATCTACAATAAGAAAGAATAAGTATCGATTCCAAAAGATAACGTTATCCCCAAAAAAGAAGACTACATATAGACACATCGCGCTGGAAAAGCAGCGCTGGCGGCTTTCAACACAGCTTGGAAAAAGCGATCGCGGGCTCGCGCCGGCTAACTTTTCTATCGAGGTCAGCGCGAGCGCGAGGAGTCAAAAACACAGCAACATAGGCGCGGGCGTGGAAGCCGAAAAGAAGTTTCGGTGCGGGGCGGCAGGATGAAAATTATTTTAAGGGCAGCGGGCGGCGAGCTGCTCTCGGCGCACCGAAAATATCCGCACCGCGCGCCCGCCAGCGAGCGCAGCGAAGTGCGAAGAGAAGGAGAAACAGAGAGAGAGAGAGAGAGAAGCGAAGAAACGCGCTTCTATTATAGCTATATCTGTAGCTCGCTTCCTGCGCGTATATCGCGGACGAGCTGGGCTCTTGCCCAACCCTGCAGCCGCCTGCGCGCGCGAGCTGGCTTTTGTGTAGCGATTGGCGGCGGGTGTAGAGAGCAGGTTGAACGACTTTTAAATTTGCTGCTTCGTTTTGTTCAATACGCTTAAAGTTATTAAGCTGCGTTATTCGATGCAATTTAAGGGTGGTGAATTAAAATTATCGAAAAATTAGTCGTTTCATTAAATTGACGAAATTACAGGCGCTCTACCCTCGACGAAATTCGGCATCGAATTATAATAAGCGCGGGGCCGCGATCGGCGTCGTCCACCTCGTCGAAAGTGGAACGTGAGACTCGCATAATTGCATTACGTATACACGCGCTTGCGCGCTTATACACACACGGGGAGGGGAAGATGGAAGGGGGGGGGGAGTATAACTTTAGTATTCGGTAACTCTGGCTTCCCTGCATTCACGTAAAAAGCATAGAGACGGCCACGAAAGTCACACACACACGGCCAGGTAGGGGGAGCTCGTTAGCATCCTGGGCTCTTTTTTAGCGCTCAGCGCGCGGGGTCAGCCTGCGCGCATGCATATTGAAAATTCCGATTGAGCGGAAACGTTAATGAGCCGAGCAAACTGACTGTCTACGTATATATGCGTGCGCTCCGGGTTTTGTTTACTAGATACGGGCTTTTCAGTGTAGCTCTGGGCTGGGCGCCTTTTCTCGGTATACAATGGGATTTGGTTTAGGCGCTTTCTCTTCGTGGTTTTCAAAAGTGTAGAGGAATACTTTTTAAAGAGCTGAAACTTGTTTTAGCGTTGAGAGAAACCTCGAGTTTTTAAGGACGAAGCTACATGCGTACAGAAAAAATTAGAACCCGTGCTATAAGAAAATTCAACTACGGCACAGAGGGTAAAGGATCACAAGGGGATGGTTGGAGTATTTTATTTTCAAGAGGCAGGCGAACCCTAGACCCGCACGGACGAGGGCGTAGGGTGCGGGCTTTGGGGTAAGTCGAGGTGAAAATTTTTCTTTGGAAAATGCGAGCGTAGGGGTGCGCAGGAGGCGCCTGTGTGTATGTATATATGCGTGTGCCATCGTTGACGAGAGAGCGCTGGGGGCAGAGATAATTGAGGCTCGAAGGATGACGGGGATCTTTGGGACCGACGGATTTAGGGTGGAAAACTTTACTAAGAATGGTTTAGGGGCAGCACTTTTAGAGTTTGAGTGTTCGGGTTTGTGTACGTGCTATGGCAATGGAATGGTTTGGTTTTGAATAAATTAAATTCTCGTTGATGTTTATAAAGATTTTGATGTTTACCTATATGTTTCTGACTGAAGGGGGTCGGTACTACAGGAGATTTAAAAGTATTAAAATCGTTTACTACTCAATACGTATAGCTTGCGTAAATAAATCTTTATAATTAATTAAACGCAAAAAAAGAAAACGACTGCAATTTGAATAGAGCCTAAGTTCGGCACCCGAGCTTTTGTCTGATAAAGAATAAAGCAAGCTTAGGAGGAGTTTAGCCGTTTCGGAAAAGCTGAAGGCACATTTGGAGCCATTAGCGCGTGCATTTGGAAAAACCGGCTTTGCGCAGAGTCGTCGTCCAGTAGAGAGCTCGCTGCTGCACGTGTGTGTTTCTATCAAAGGAATTCGCTTTTAAAAAAGCGCCTTTCCAGCGTCGCTCAACACTGCCTGATGCAGGGGAAAAACGAAAAAAAAAAGAAAGCTGCTCGCACAGTAAGCCAGGAAAAAAGGGCTAGACGTGCAGGCACTCTCGCTCTGCAGTATATAAAGCCGCGTGCAAAATCTAACGCTGCATCAGCAGCAGAGCAGGCTCGTTCTCTCTGCCAAAAGAAAAGAAGGGGGGGGGCTTCATAGTGGAAAAGTCGGGGCGCGAAAAACGCACTAGCGCAGCGCGCGCGGCTGTGAAAAATTAAAGAGCGACTTTCTCTCATCCTCCTCCTATTTGCCTTTCTCTTTGTCCCCTCGTTGTTTATCTCGTCGGGGCTCGGCGTTTCATTCTCTCTCTCTCGCGTCGTGCAGGAAAGTGCATCCTCGCGTGATGCGCGCGCGCGACGAGCCGACAAAAAGGCAGACGCGCCTCAGAGAGAAACTTTGACGATGAGCGCGACGCAGCGCATAAAAAACGCGCGCTGAGGACATAAGCGAGCGAGTCTGGGAGTGCGCGGAGCTATAGCAGAGATATAATGTGCCATGTGCGTTTCTGCGGAGCTGCGACGAGCCGATAAAAATCTCTCTTGGGGATGACGATAACGCAGTGCTACAGTGAGGCTATCTCGCGGCTTGTTTGCACAAGTGCGAACTCGCGCTATGGTTTTATTAGATTTTATGCTTTGGAATGATAGATTTTTATTCGATTCATTCGTACCTTATCGAAATTAAAGCCTCGGAAAAAAATGAATCATCCAATAAAATATTTCTCACACAAAAAAACAAACTATATAGCCGATCCTGACGCGTCCAAGCAAGAATACTTCCCTCAACTATAGCACCCGCGCTCACGAATCCATCGCAAATCGGCTAGGTGTACACGCGCTCTCCTACCCACACTAACCAACCGCGCTAAATTCTCGCTCTCGCAAACACACAGCACTAGGTGGTACACACGCACTTGCACGCAGCTATCTTCGTCCCTCCCTCTAAGCGCTCCTATATAGCAATGCAAGCGAAAAGAGAAAGAGAGACGGATGACTCGCTCTCTGCGGTGGACATCGCGTCCCTCGCTGATGCCGTCGACTCCCCCCTACGCTCCCCCTCCCCCGGCTCACTGCTTCTCTCTCTCTCTCTCTGGGGGAGTGCCAGGATGTGCTTGGAACGGCGACGACGAGCGGACACGCTCAGCAGCGGCTCGCAGTCTATATCTCTCTTCCTAGTCTCTGCGGCCGTGAGTTTTTGCGCGCATACGTGCCCTGGCACACTCACACACGCGCGATAGCGCTAAATTTCCGCGATTACTGACATTGATGCGCTTTTCAGGGGTTTTGAAGGCGGCTATTTTTTTGAAGTTAATAAATTGTCTAGCGGAGCAACGAACTGTCAGGCGCTAAGAATAGACGATGTAGATTTCGGCCAGGTATACGCTATGCAGATTGCGAAATTTCTCTCTAACATTGAAATGCACACACAACATTGTAACTAATTGGCGTGGCGAGGCACAAGTCACGAAGCGCGCATAAAAGAGTAGACAGCGCGTGAGCGCGCAGAGTGTACATACGTACGAGTGTATGGGGCCTTTTTTTTCCTCGGGGCGCGCGCGTACCTGCACGTATGGAGGTGAAACCGCGCGCGCGCGCGGTGCGCAGTTATTGTTCGGCGAACCTCATTGGGCTGAGGAGTGCACAGTGCAGCCTCGGGTGCTAATGCGATAATCGGACGAGCGGGTGAATTCATTCGCGCTTCGCTGTGCGGAAGGAAAGATGACTGGAAGCTCTTATGATATACCTGTATGTTTTGATTATGTGATTGTGTAAGGCAATTTTTTAGGGATTTAAGAGAAATTTTTTTAATTGGTTGTTAACCCTTTTAAATGATGGTTTTTTTTAATGTTTTAATTTTCTACTTACTTAACAGTACGATTGCGGTAAAGAAGTTCAAAGGTCGGGCTTACCTGTAACAGAAAAAAATTCCACATTATAACTATTGCTAAAAAAATAATAAAGTGTCTATAATAAATTATAAACTTCATTTTTTTAAATTCAAAAAGTGAAAACATTTAAACAGTCAAGGCACCATTAGACAGCGCTTAGAAGTCGCGCTTAGACCGTCACACAAAAACGCGCGGCGCTTAAACACGAAAAAGCTCATAGAGCCAGAGCTCTCTCAGAAAGCGTCCCAGCGCGAGGCTGCAGACAGAAAAAGAGAACGAAAAGTCAATTTTCCCTCGCGCGACAAGTGCCTCCCCCCTCCTCCATCTCTCTCGGCTCGCTTGGCTATACGCACCGGCACTTTCCGTTATCCAAGCGCTTTCCGAGCTGAGCGCGAGGTGCGCGCTCGGTTAACGGAGGATTTCGCGCTGGAACCCGCACATGCAGCTGCACACATACACGGAGACTTGCTTGGAGAGCGAGAGCGGCGCTGATTTCTTGGCGCGAGCGAGGTTATGTGTGTTCAAGGGGAGAGTTGCACGCTGATGTGTGGTGTGGAGTGCTGACGAAAATGGCCTGGATATGGGATTAGCCTTATTTCAGTTGGAGGATTATATAGGCTGGTTTTGTACTGCGCTTACTGTTTTTATTTTTTACAAGGCCACGTAGTTTTTATCCGGGTAGGATTTAATAGGCCTGAATTAGGATGTAGCTGGGTTGTTTTACAATTAATATAACTTTTGAATTATTAGACCCAATTAATTTTTTGTTCAAACGATACATCATTGAATCATTATGCAAAATTATAGAATAAGTTTCTCTTACAGCTTAACTACTACTTAGAACCGCAATACGCAAACATTCAAAGGCCGTTTAAAAAAGTTAATCGTTTCCCAGTGAAAAGTATTGCTCAAACTAAAAAAAAAAAAAAATACCAAGCGATACGAGCGCTCGGCAGCATCTCTCAAGGCAAAATCGGCCATCGAAACTCCAGGGGTGCCGCGCGATCGCTCTTTGAACGCTTGCACGGCTCAAAGCTGCGCGTGCAGAGAGCCAGCCGCAGCAGAGATAGCCAGGCACGCACACGGCAACGAGGAGGGATCGGCTCGACGCTATACGTATATAGTCATCGCCGCGAGCGTGTCCCACATTTGTCGATGTGTGCACGCTGCTATATACGCGCCCCCCACCTCTTGCCGATCCTCTCTCGCATTCCCTCTATATACTCGCTCTGATGTGTGTGTGTGTATATGCCTGCCTCAGCGAGAGAGAGAGAGAGCCACCCGTTGAGAATCGCCGCGCTCGACAAATTGACCCTGCGGACACGACTCTTTTAAACGTGTCTGCGTGCGAGGACTCGCTCTCCGAGGACTCCGCAGGCACTTATCTCTCTCCCTCACTCTCTCTCTCTCCGAGGGGCTTACGGGATTTTTTCGTAAATTATGCGCCGAAGATGCCTCGCTCTCGCCTCTTTTTCGGGGCTTCTTCTTTTTGGCCGCGAGCGCCCGATAACGGTTTCGCCCGCTCTCGTACGACTTTCGGACTGATATTTCACTTTTTTAACGATCGCCGAGGTAGGGCTATACGTTCTTTTATTTGCCGTACGAGAGATCTGCTTTTTTCGCGATTGAGAGAATCAACGCTGGAAATGCAGCGGGTGCGTGTACCGAGTGAAAGTTTGTTAAAACTTCTTTTTTCCGCGGTAGTTTTTGCTACAGTTGCGATCTTAAATAAATTTTAATAAGGCTCGCTAAGCTCTCCTTCGGTTCTCATCGGAAATTCTTTCTCGGCATTGTCATCG
Source organism: Eupelmus urozonus (assembly GCA_900480035.1). Lineage (NCBI taxonomy): Eukaryota > Metazoa > Arthropoda > Insecta > Hymenoptera > Eupelmidae > Eupelmus > Eupelmus urozonus. The sequence goes on from UELX01001183.1 coordinate 9,953, forward strand.
TGAATTCCTACGCGACATCTGGCTTTTGACATGCGCGAGTAGTCTTTGAAAAAGCCAAAGAATAAAGGTCAGATCGTGAATTTCCGATCTCAGAGCTCGCAAGTTATCTGGGAACCGGCAAGCCGAAGAATCGAAAATGATTTTTTTCAAGCCCCAAAAGCTGTGCAAACGCTCATGCCGAATTCGAATTGTCAACACGGGCCAATTGTGTTCCAGCTCGAGAGAGCTTTGTCACTGAATTATATCGAATGACGAAACGTCGGGGAACTTTTGGAGCGCGCGGGCGCCCTCAAAGCCAGATATATCGAGGCTACAGAGAAACGATTTACAATGCACCATTGTTTGCCTAGGATGAATCGCACGCTCTGATAAATATTTTACAACCACTGATCGCCGCGTCTACTTACGTATCGCGCGTACCTATACGCGCAGCTCCAGCGGGTAATTTTCGAGAGACGCGCAGCTTCGCCAAAGAGCGCACGCCCACGCGTGTATATTAACGAGTATGCGAGCATTCCGATTGGTTCTTGCATAAAATATGCTAATGAATTTTGATGCGCCGAGAGTGTAATTTACAAAAGAAATGTTAATGGCTAACTGGGTTACGTCGGCTTTAATGCGCCGACGCTTTATTAGAATTTCATCGAGCGCTCCGGTAGTTTTTCGAACCGCCCGTAATCGCTACGAAATTGGCTAATATAGAATTTCGTCGATGAAGAAGCTCTGTATTATGAGTCATCGGTGAAAAATATTGCTCAATTCGGCGGTATATCCCCTTTCGAATTCAGCAGATCAGAAAGTGCAAATCTTCATTTGCCGGCTTTTATACGAGACAATAACTTCTTGGCAAGTCGTATACAAGGATCTCAGGGCTTGGCGGTTAGCGGGTCAAAAACTACAGGCGCGCGCTCGCAGACAGGTCGGCATATCGAAGCGTAAGCTCTTACGAAATCCGCCTCGTGCGCATGTGCACATATTCGCGCATTATTTATGGCTTTAATATCTGAGATCCTTTTGGCGTTTACGACGATCCGAGGGAGATAAAGGAGGATCTCGTGTGTGAGCTAGAGATATAAATTTTTGCCGAAAAAATACGATATTTGCGCAGACGTAACGTCGATGCGGACATTCCGGCACGAAGGCTGGAAAAAAATTGACCCAACGCTTCCTTGCCTCGAAAATAACTGCCCTCGGGTTTGTATTCGCAGTCTCTTTCGTTTGCATTCCTTCGCTCTCTCGAACGTGGCCACCCTCTCATTTTCTGGCCTCTCACTCGGAGCGTCTTCGTATCGCTCCCCCCGCGTCTGCTATTGTTCTCTCCTGCGATCTCTGGATGCTAAAATTTTATCAGCGAAATTTGAATTACAAATGCTTATTGAAAGTTGAAAGCATCTCGGTTGACAAGCGCGCGAGTTCATTTAACGAGATTCAGCAGGCTGTCAAAGCGTTAATTTAAGGCATATCGGGCGCCGCATATCTCTAAGCAATGAAAATCCCAACTAATAATCAAGCCCTCTCGAATTCCGCAATCGCTCCCTCAGCAGCGGAGAGAGAGAGAGAAAGCTCTTGCTTCCCTCGACAACGAAAATTAGCGCTCTCCGCTTGCAGGCGGCAAAAAGAGTCCCTCTCTCCGTGCTTATATAGCCTCCCCTCATTACTTATCCTTCCGCTCCCCTGGTTGCGCTGGCTTGCGCGCACGAACGCGAGGCGAACGCTCGAGCGAGCCCGCTGCGAGACGGCATGAAAGTCACAGCTCGTGCGTTCGCGCGCCAGGCACGCACTCGCCCCGTCTCTCTTTCTCTCTGTGTGTATGTATATATATGCGCGACTGGGAGAGACGCGGAGGGAGAGAGGAGAGGAGGGATCGGCATCTTTCCGTTGCTGGCGCGGCCGGCACCCCGTTCCCTCCGCACACATCCCTCTCTCTCTCTCTCGCTCTCTGCGTCGTTCGCCCTCTTTATCGCTCGGTGGCCTTACTCGCTCGTTTTCTTCCTTCTCTCTCGCTCTCTCTCTCTCTCGCTCTCTCTCTCTCGGGTGCGGGCTCGCTCTCCACGCAATCTGAGCGAGAGTCGGCTGCGCTCGCCTCCCTCCGAGAGCTTCGGGCTCGCGCTATCGCTGCGCTCGCTCGGGTTTATGCTGCTTTTCCACTTTTCCTGGTGCAGTCGTTTGGTGTTGTATTATCATATTGAGAAAACTGCAGCGATTCTATATTCTCTCATTGCAGTTAACACTTACGCTTTAACTGTTTACTAGTATTTTAATTATTCTATAGAAAAATTGACTATAGATTTCTGACTAACTGGTGCAATGGAGAGATTGTAATTGCGCTATAAATGATTTAAAAACATTGACATATCCTAGAAAGTGTAAAAATTTGTTTTCCAATATTCATACTGAAATGTTCTATAATAGGAGCACGATCGAGACACGAAAATAGGTTAAAAGAATAACGCAAAAATAATCAAAACCGTCCATTCAATAAATCCGCAAACATATCATGATTCCAGTCCGACAGCACGCATGGAGAATCGGCATTAGCCCGCAACGAGCCCGGTCTCCCCGTGCCCCTTTCTTCCTTTCTTCCTGCCCCACGCTCGAATTCCCTCTCCGAGCTGCCTCCCTCCTTCCCCTCCTCCTCCTCCTCCTCCGCCCTCTCGACTGCCGGCGCAGACACCCTCGTCTCTCTTTCTCTCTCTCTCTCTCTCGCGGACAAAGACGGAGACTATATACGCAAGCCAAAGCAGAGAAAGAGGATAAAATCCGACAGAGAGAGAGAGAGAGAGAGAGAATGAAGGAAAGAGAAGGAGCGCAGCCCCCGACGACGATGACGATTGCCACCGCCGCCGCAGCCGCAGCTCGCCCACAGCGCAGCCGATTGCCGAGCACGCACTCGATTGTGTATACGCGTGCAAGATAGCCCGCACGCGCATTGGCGTAGAAGCTTCACCCTCTCGAGACATTCTCCGTTCGTTTTAAATCTTCGCTGATTAAATCCTTTTAAAACCGCCCACTTTTTTGGCTTATCTTAATGCAGTTGAAAATTTTGGTAATGTGGACGCGGGAGAAAATTATTTATGTTATGAGAGCCTTTCGTCATTCTTCACGTTCTGAATGAAGCAATCCTCCAAGACGTGGCTGTAACAATTAATGTGCAACAAGAATGTATTCTTATGTAGGTGCCACAGAATATGTGCCAAAGATTCCTTTTTTATTTAATCAAGCATTTTAAAAGTCAATTTATCTAAAGCGAATTTCATCGAATTTTCAAGTCTACTGAATTTAATAATGGCATTTTCTCAACTAAATTCTTAGGATGAACGCATAGGCATCCATCATAAAGCCCGTCTCGCAAAAGCTATACTTTACCATATTCGCTCTCGAATCAGAGCCGATCGACGATATGCCGAAACTCTCTTATCAGCGCTCCAGCCAATCCATCCTCGAAAGAAGCCGAATAAAGACATTTCAGGCCGGAATATCGCTCATCTGTTACGCTCGGCTCGTGAACTTGGCACAGAACGCAACGCGCTATGTGTTTTCTTTGTCGTGGCATAAGCGCAGCCAGGAACCGTAAAAGGATTCGTAATCACCGTGACCCAAAAATAAACTTTATTCTCATAACGCAAGAGCCGTGACACAATCGCGCGCTCAAGCGCGAGCCCGTTTATCTCATTATATGCGAGCGCCGCATAATGTACACACACAACGATCCCTACACTAGCTAAACACTAAGGAACCCTCCTTCAAAAGGACCGATCAATTCTCGATTTGAAAATAATCGTGCGTGCATCGAAATCAATTCAGGCCCGCGTGTTTGTCAGGTGCAGGCGTACTTTTAGAGTTCACTATCCGGCAAAGTTGAATTGAGTCTTAATAAGAGTTTTCTGGCATCGGCGCAGATCAACCTTCGACCTCTCGCCGCGCTCGCTTTCGTCTTCTTCGCAGCGATTAGAGAGTGACTCTCCTTTTTTGCGCGACGGGACTACGCTGTTTCAACAGCTCTTCAGGCTCCTGCGAGTGTAATAAAATTGCGGAATATGAATACTTGAGAAATGCTCCGGAATCCGCCCCTCCGATATACGTGCGTGGCCGATTTTCGCGCGCGTGCAGCGAGAGACCCTCGCTCCCGATAACGGGACGCGGAACTGTTTGCGTGGTAAACGAGTTTGGGTTGCTGTTTTGAAGAGCTCTCTCTCTCATTCTCTTACTGGTGTGTACTTGGGCGCGTATATACGTGTGGATATATGCATGTGCGTGTGGATGGTAAGAGATATATTGATGAGAGTGTTTAGCAGCAATTTAAATAAACATATGCAAAAAGTAAAATTTGAAGGAAAAGGTGCTCCGCGTATTTAAACTATTTAAGTATTTTGTTCTAGCATATATTTGTTCCGAGGATGAGAGGAGCCTCTACTGTAATGCAGCAGTTATGCAAGTAATGACGCTCAAAATATAAATAGAATTATATTTATCACTTGATTGATTAGAAAATTATCAGTTGAATGTTTCGGGATCCTTATATTCGTTCAAAAAATCATATTATTCTATATACGTTTCATTATAAATTAACAACAACGAGCACATTTTTCTTACGCTAAAAAAGTTCTAAGACTTTGTACTTTGAAGCGCCTAGTAATCTGACTAATAAACATTTTTAATACAGGCTAATAAAGCTGAAACAAGTGAACAACGGTGAACACTGTATTTAAGAATTAAATACTATTTAAAAATAAGATAGATTATCCACTAAAGTCGTGTAATAATTTTTTTATAAAATTTTTATAAATTTTCAATAAGAAGAAAGCTTGTTTTACGTACGTTGACTTTTTTATAGATAAAATCTCTGGCCCTACATTAATAAATTGAAAAAGTTACGATCGAAATCTCGATAACAATTATCAGTCATCATCATCACTGTTCTATCGGTGAAAACAATTAAGTTTATCAAGAAGTCGAACTGATTCTCTTCCTTTAAACCAACATTTAGAATTAATTCAATTTTGACTTAAATGAATTAAAATGTTATGTATTGTTTATATATTAACTCGTTAAAATTAAAAATATTTTATCATTTTTTTAAAAAGAGCAAATAAAGTGAAAACTGCTATTTAAAAGTCTATAAAATAATAATCTTGTTAAATTTTAAGCTAGTATTGACTTATAGACCAGTATAGTAAATCTATTTTGAAGAAACCCACAAAGTCCATACTATTTTTCTCCAATTATAAGAATCAAGAATCCAAGTAATCTAATCCAGCGCGAAGGTTTTTATTATTATTGTCTTATATATAAGCCGCGATAAAACGCGAGTGCCTTTAACTTTATCAAACGAGATAAGAAACAAATTATAAGTAAACGGTCATTCAACGTGTAATGATCGCTTTAGCGCCTCCGTAAGCAGCGAGCGGTATCTCCCTTTGCAGCGAAACGCGACAGGTCGTTCAATTATTTTGAAAGAAAGGAAGCAGGCAAGATCTTATAAAAGCGGATGTTGTGGGTATCGAACATACGAGTATATAAAAGCGACATTGCCGGGGTGTCATTTCAAAGTAGGCCGTACCGAGAAGACGATGGGAGCACATTGAATTGCACTAGTGTTATGTTATGTGTGTGTATTACTACATAGCCGGGCTGATGTGCAAAGCTAATAATGTGTCACAACGACAAACTCTTCTGATATGAGTCGACTAACAGTAGCCGAAGTTTTTTATGCGTTTGAAAGTAGCTTTTAGTTATCCTTTCTGATCCTGAGTATATTATGTAGTATCGTGTAGCAAATTTTTATTTTTTAACGCTATTAGAGCAAATTCGGATGCTAATTTTATCTTAGCTGCACTTTATCGTGTAATGAGCAATTAACTAAAATAACAAAAATACAGCATCAAAAACGTGCTTGTAAGTATAGGTAGTTCGAATCTCTATAGAACAACTGTCCAAAAAGACATTAGACGGAAAAAGAATTGTATAAAAGACTTTTTGATTATATTATGCGCCACAATGTAATAACAAAGTTTAAATTATTGCATTGTCGTTTTTGATTTGTTGCTTAAAAAATAGAATCTAGATTTACTAGTAGGGCGCCAATGATATTTCGAACGAAAACGATATCGCATTTCGTATTTACTGCAAGATATAAGCTAGCTAAACGAAACATGCATTTCATCAACACCTCACCAATTTAAATACCTTAATTACCCTAATCGCAATCAGAACCAATCTCTCAAACGTCTCCAATTTCGGCAACAAGTTCTGCAATATTACAACCTCTGACAAATTTTCAAAACCCTGCTAGTAACCGTCGCATATACAGCCATCGGCTGAGCCTCCAGCTACCGGCGCTGTATTTTTTTCCGTGCACTCAGCAGTTTGCACTATCGCTTCCCCGCGCTCGTTTCCGCCTCCCTTCTAGCTCGCCATTTTCGCATCTCCAGCTCGCGCGCGCTCGTGCACGGCTTATCTCGATGATGCCTGGCTGCCCCCACACTCGCGCGCGTTTCGCTGATTTCCCCTCGGCGAGCGCGCACGCTAGGAAAACTCGCTTTGACGCTCGTCACGTTCGAAACTGCAACCTTTTCACGTATAGAAACACGCGTGCGGGAGCAGGTATATGTGTATAGCCGGGGTATCGCGTTGCACAATCGAGCGAGCGGCAAGTGCGTTCGTCCTCTTTCGCTCGCTCGCTCGCTCGCTCGGCCGTTCTCTTCTAACGATGCAAATGGACACGTCGCGCCAAGTCGCGATTGACGATCCTGCGCGCGCGAGAGCCGTTCTCGAAATCTTTTTCATTTTCAAGCAGAGGCGCGGTTAGGAGAGCTGGCTTTCTCTGCGCGCTTTAATTTATTGTTATTTGTTGCACGTGGGTTGCTTTTGACGACTCTCGGGCTTTTATTTCTTGCGTCTGCTGATGGCAGTTTTCGCTGCGGATGTTTGGCAAATTTTAGTTATGTGGATGGACTACTGGGAGGTTTTTTTTTAAATTTAGTTATTGATTGTCTAATATTTTATATGCTGAAGAAAAAATCAATTGAATACGGTAAATAAAAAGAATAGGAAAACTTTAAATACACGTTTTCCTAAGAGCGTGGTGCACTCATATATAGTTTGTATTAGATTTCAAAATAGTTTCAATAAATGGTCAATGAATCAATATATTTAATTTTTAGAATAGTCGGAAGTTGAATGAGCTTGGATATTTTTATTTAACAAACATAAGAGAACAAACAAACATTGAGATAAATAATGAAATATATCACAGATATACATATAGAAAAAATTGCATTGTAATAACCTAAAGAATCATATATTAATACATTTATTATTATATTCATTTTCAATGATCGAAACTGATTTATTCAAGGAAAACAATCTGTATTTAGTTTTGTGTAGCAGATTTACGCTCCCATAGTCGTCGTACTATCAAAGAATATCGATTCTTCACCCCTGTTACATCAAATAGTAAGATTTTCGAGACTACTTTTCTCAATCACTTACGCTCAACCCATATAATATGTATTACCATTACTAGATATTCTTAGATGACTTACGATCTATTTAACGATAATACTATTTAAGAGTATCAAATAAGTTTCAATTTTTTAATGACAAAATAATTAAAGTTTTTCAATATTTGAAAATGTCATTATCATTTTTTTGTCTGTAACGCGTGTTTGATTAACTAGAATTTAGATTTTTTATAGTCTCATACTATATTTTAAATCAGGGGAAACTAATAGTAATAAAGCTAAATACATATTGACATTTTAAAAAATTACGTTCTATTACGTTTTTATTTTATTCTTTCCTATTATTTCAAGGAAACATGCTACAATGTGCATTTTTCAATTTCAAAACGCTAATCAATCCGAACTCTATTATCGACCTCTTTAGAACTTTCGATCCTCCACACATACCGAGCTACGTCTCGAGCGCTCATTCTAGACAGTCCCCTCTAAAAACCCGTAAAATTCCAGCGCCGAAAAGCACGTATCAGGCATTATGTAGGATATCACTCGCGACGCGCGCGCGTGCAGAGAGCTCCTCACACCAACACATACAAACCAAAGCACACACTTAGCCACACATACACAGAGGAATCGCGCTCTCGCGCTTGCAGGAATCGTCTTATTACGAAAGAAGCGCGCCGGCCGGAGCGATTATTAAGCGAGATAACGCGCGCTCCGCTACAACGTCTTCAAGCTCCCGCGCCTGATAACACGTTAATACAGATACATTGTGCGTTCGATATTGTGTGTACGAAGCCCGGAGAGGGCAAAAGGCGCACTATCCTACTATTCTTGCACGCGCTCTCCACACAGATAGATAAACGCCCCGGCAGCAGGAATTTCGAGCTCGTCACCCGTAACAGCCTTCTGCTGCTTTTTATTTCTCTGCTCCTCTTTCCTCACTCACTCCCCCCTCTATTTCTCTATCTGTCTCCGTGGCTCCCTTTTTTTTTTTGATCGGGCGAACTTATTTATCAGGACCGAGGCTGTGCGCTTATCGCGGGGCGCACGTTGCATGGACTGTGGATGTGTGTGTTAGAATATTTTTTATAATCGAACCGCTCGATCAGCGATGGCGGCACATTAACATTTTCTTTCGTAATGTTTTTCATGCTAAACGCGCGGCTTCTTGGTAAGTGCGCGCAGGATCGGACGACTGCTGACTTTTTTTTTATTTTTTCGGGATTTTATTTTTCATGAAAAGCACGATGTTTATTGTTTGTTTTAGAATCGGGGAAATACCGACTGTATTGAAATTTTCATTTTGTTACCCTCTTGATGCGTTATAAGAAGTCGTGAAACTACTTCTCTACTGTATTATTTAACTTACGTTTGAAAGTAGAAGTTGTAATATAGTCATCTTTTCCATGACTCACCTGAAACATAAAAAGAAATTACACTTAGATACATTTGTCGTAAAATACAAGGTAATAAGCTAATCAAAGGATTCAATGTGCTTAAGAATTTTACAGCAAAAAAGCATTGTAATAAATTGAAGTTTTCTAATCAATTAAGTACGAATGAATAAACATAAAGTAAACTCTCAATATAAGTCCATAATCTCGAGGAATATTAAGTTAATATTTTTTTGAAACACATAGTTATTATTTAAAATTTTTAGTAGATTGCTATAAATTGAGACAAAAAGAATATACTAGAATTTTGCAAGGTCAATCCATAAAAATTTCAACGATACTTTAATTATTTCACATGTTCTTTACTTAATATAAATTTTGGAGTGCTGCTGATTAGAGCAAATCGTAAAGGGGATATAGACGCAACAATTTAATCATTTTCACTCGATTTATACTCTTAAATTGCGTAATCGGATTCTCCAACTTTGGAAAACATGCGCCTACGGCATGTGTTTTATATTTCAAACTTTGAGCATTTACAAATTAATTCGATACCCCTGAAGTATACAATTCAAATGAAGAATTTTTATTGCATAACTTAACGATGAACAGTTTTTCATTAATATCTTAATTCAAGTCAGTTACTTAATATTTTATAATATTACGTTCTAACGACAACATAGGTATGTCTGTTTTTAAGTATATCTATAAACACTTATAAAGGTTGTAATGACAAGAGTATAAAACAGTATGATAACGATCTGTGAATCAGTACATCCAGTGGTACTTTTAATTTCATTATTATTTATTTGAAATAAAATTCTTCTAATAGATTTCCTTTCTAACAATCGGCAATGTCAAATGCTTAAAATACTTATTAAATCCAAATTTGCTAATAAAATAATCTATTCACCCAAGTAACTTTACTACTTTAAAACCCAACATCCCGTAAACAATATTCATAATCCACTATTCTCACCCGTCAAAAAAGCTCAACTAGAAAAAAACAAGCACAAAGCCATCACCGCGACCGAGTTACCGTGCGTATCGACGAAAAATTCGATTAAACATCCACGCAGCCCGCGTGGAAAAATCTGGCGCCACAGCTCGACCTGAATAGCCGTGCGCTATAACGATGCACGCATATACACCGGCTAACTGTGTGTGTGTGTGTGTGTTAACCGTGTAGACACATTGTCACGCGCATTCACACGCACACACGGCCAATCGAATTACCATATTCCGGCGATTAGGCACGCCCAGCCGGCAGACGCCGTGAGGCGCGCTTTTCGCGGCGTCGGCGATTATGTACGTTTCAAGAGGGGACGTGTGTTTCGCACCAGGAAGTAAAGTGTGAATTTGAAATACAGTGTGAATTATTAATATAGAGTGGAGAAAAATCCGGAGCGCTTAATTAATCGAGCTTCAGGAATTAACGCTGGGGATTTTTAATTTTGGTTCTCGGTGGCTGACGCTGTTTCGCCGGCGAAGCGTAGTCGAGAAGAATAGTAATTTGGAACGGGTAGTAGGTTTTAACAGGGTTAATGTAAAATTCCGTAAATATATTTTTTATTTCTACTGCTAGCGAGATTTTCAAATTACTGTAGCTAAAGTCTAAAAATGCTGGTGATATATTCAATGGACCCTCAAAGACATCCTCATAAACTACAATACACCCAAGCTAAAGATTCTCCTTAATCAACGCGGCCGCGTGGGTGGATGTCGTATAGGAAAGGACAGCAGATATACACGTATAGATGTCAGACTGGCTGATGCTGCGCAGCCACATAGACATTTTCGAGAAGTTAGTGCGTTCCTTTTACGACGATCCCAGAGAGAGAGCGCTGGTGATTATTTTTTTGCTGCTCGATTTTCGGCTTGTCACCGTATAAGGCGAGACACCCTCTTTGTTGAATTTTTCAAAGGTCTCTAGCTTTTATTTGCGAGCGGGTTGATCAACGACAGAGCTAACTTAAATCGCTCGATTTGTCAATGCCTCGAGCTTTGAGATTTTTACCTTTTGCCGAACCTTTTCACTCGTAGAAAATTTGTTCCGAGAAACCAGCTTGGAGTTGACAGACTTGGGTAGTATATCGACAGTATAAAGTCTCGAATCATGTCTCAGATTTGAAATTCTCAATACAAATTTCATCCTAGACATTCAATTTTTACTTTTTTTTAATCGTCAAACTCCTAATGCATCAAATAAAATCCGCTTGCCACTGGGTCCCTTTACCTCACCGCAACAAATAATCCCGCAGCGCGTCGACATCGTGAAACCGATATATATGTGCCAATCAGACCAGCTCTCAATTTTCCCGCTCCCGGCGCGTATCCTTTCCTCTCTCTCCCCCATATACATACATCGCGCGCTCGAGGAGCTCGCACGGTTTCGTTTTTAACCCCGCCTGCGGTCGGCTTTTCGACGATTCGACACTTTAGCCTCCTTCGCGTATATATATTCTCCTTTTTCCCCTCCGTCACGCGTTTCGCTGACGAAGCTCGCCGTCGTCTTTTTTTCCTTTATCGCGGACGATGTTGTGGCCCGTGATTCACTTGTGCGCGAGAAAACGTTTATTATTTGCTCTTTTTCTTTAATTTTCTTTTTTTGCGCGCGGCTGAATCACTGCGCGCTTGATGCCGAATCGATGCGCGCTCGTGTGCGTGCAGCGAGAACCGCGCGGCTATTGTTTTGAGCGAGTCAAGGTTGACGTTGCGAAAAGCCCGGGATGTCTTCCCGTGTTTGTGCTCGCGCGTTTGTTAAACAAGTTTCGCTAAAATGCGCGATGATGCGCTTTTGCGACGCGAGCCTCGGCGGTTTGCTCGGAGGGGATGCTACCGTGGTGAAGAAACCGAATAAAGTGTATTAAAACTGTGGTTTTATTGTACGACTTTGAAAAAGTACGTAGAATTTTTATTCTAATAAAATGTAGCAGTAAATGCAATTGGAATCAGTGTTAAGGATTACGTTATAAATCGCAACCATATTTTTTTAATTATGATACTCGACAATAAGTAACCGCAACCATTAGGTTTTTTTTTACCACAAAAAACAAGTCTCTGTTATTAATCAACCCCAATCAACTAAAGCTCTCCAAGCCATAAAAAATTAACAAAACCAACAAGCCAAAGCTCCTGTGACCCACATAAACCGACTCCAGCAGAAAACTAACAAGCTCGCTCAATTGTTCACGGCTCCACATCCCGGCACAATCGAATGTGTCTCTAAAAAAAAAAAGAAGCAGCAGCAGAAGAAGAGCAGAGGGGCGTAGTACGTAATAAGCCTAATGAAAAGGGAAAAAAAAAAGAGAGAAGGAGGAAGAGGAGAGAAGCGCGTGTGATTCACAGCGAGCGCTGTAATTGTAGCCCTTCGCTGGCGCGCTTTCGTTGAGAGGAGCGTGCCGTGACTAATGTAGTACCCGCATAAATTCACGCGACACCGAGCGATAACACGAGGAGAGACGGCGGCGTCATCCTCGTCGCTTCGATTTTTCCCGCTTGGAAAGTCTGCGATACGGGGCGCCTCTGCTGATTGCCTTTTGTTTGCGCGCGCCCGGGCTTCGATTATCATCGCTGCTACTGGCTGCTTCTGCTGCTATGCTGATCCTACATTGCGAGACGAGCTGCCTTTTTTTATGCTGCGCTTTTACCGGGCTGATTGCCGGTGAGTGGCGCGCGGTGGAAAAAAATTTATCGCTGCCTCTTTTTTGAGAGGACGAGAGGTTTATTGTGGCGGCCTTTTACGAGGAGTCGAAATGTCGAAACGTGACTTTGTATGGCTTGCTGAATGAGCCGTGAAAGGTTGCTGGGTATGATTGTTTTTTACGATGACGGCTGCCATATTTTTTTCAAGTATAAAAACTTTAGCCATAATTGTATACGTTAAAATGTGCTTATCAATTTTTTCGTGCCAAAGTAAATTTGCTATTCAGGTCGTCATTAAGAAACATACATGCATTAAAAAAATCGCTGTAAGTTCTCAGTAAAAATTGCTGATTTTTGCGTAAAAAATTTTGGGTTATCAAGCAGCGTATGCAAGAAAACGTTGTCATAAATTTTATTATTCCCACAGGTCGTTCTCACGAGTCGCTCGACAGCCGCTCAATCACGACTGCTCTACAAAACAAAGCCGTCAGCAAATGCACCCCGCCAATCACAGTCAAAAATTTACATATTACTAAAAAAAATGCTCGCTTCGAGTAACGCAACACTCGCCACACCCTCTAATTTCAATTTCAATAGCAAAATTCGCCCACGCGCATATCAACCCCCCTGAAATCGCTTCCGCTTTGGTTTTTCACACATAAAACTGCACCTTAATGCCTCAAATCGGAAGCAAAGGAAACGAAGCATGAAGTCGCGACGCTTTCATCCCCCTCGTTGGATACAAGAGAGACGTCACCGAAAATCTGTGAGAATTTTCGTGCGCGGTTCACACGGAAGCGCTGCTTCGCGCTTCAAGAGACACCCCTGATTTCGCGTCCCCTTTCTTGATTTTTGTTTTCCGTTCCTCTGCGCCAGGTAATGACTGATAATAAAACTCTTTTCTGTGACCCTTGCGGCGGGTGTAGGATGCAGCGATTTTCAAATGGCTTTTATGCGCGTGCTGTAGTCGTTTGGATTTCAAAAGGGGTTGATATTTCAAACGGAAGTAGGCAATTGTAAACCAGTGATTTGAAATTAAATTTTAAAAAACATGATTATTAAATTGCATATGACAAAACCAAGTTCTAAAATACTGTATGTATAGAATAATTTTTTTTAAAGCTACTTTTTTCATTAAATTTGTAAAATTAATTTACAATACTCTCCTTATCCACGTTTACTATATCCTAATAAAAATAAATTAACATTTAATAAATAATATTAATAAAATAACAATAAAATTAAGAAAAATTACTAACATTTTAAATTAATTGCTCAATTCGTGGGCTCAAGCAGTTTAAAAGCAAACGAGCTCAACACCCAGCCGTAAAAGCAATCAGCCAAAGCCAGCCCCAAAAGTGGCGTTAAATTAAAGGCCTCGGCAAAGAGCCGTGAGAGCCCACCCCGCATCCCTCATACAAAACAGTGCAATTAAAGGCACCCCCCGCAAGAGAGGCAAGCAACCCCGCAACCCCGCAACCCTACAACCCACATAGAGCTTCAAGAAAAACTCGTCACTCTAACCATCAGCCGCTCACACACAGCCCGGCATATACAACAGCCGCTACGGGCGCTCCGCTCGCCCACACGTGTGTATATACACACATTTTCCCCGTGCTCCACTTTCCCCCTTCGCTCGGGCATTCATCGCGCGTTTCCTTGCGCTGGCTTTCAGCTCGGGCCCTCCTTTAACCCGCAGCCACCATATAATAACGCAGCACCCCTCGCTCTTTCTCCGCGATAAAAATCGTCGCGATTAACAAGCCCGCAGGAAGCCGCATGTAAATTTGTAGGGACGACGATGACCACGACGGAAACGTATGCGGCGAGCGTTTTTCGGCGAGTCCTGCGGTCGCCAGAGACGATAAGTGCCTAAACGATCCGACGGAATAAAACAACTCTTGCGGCGTTGCTGTGTGTGGTAGCTTCGTCGGGATTATTATCTCGGATTTTTTCTTTCGTTTTTGCTGACGGAGAAGCTTTGGGCTAGTTTCAGGATGTGAGGATCGAGCTACATGCCGGATGATGAAGTGCAAGGTGAGTAGTTTTTAGAAGGGGATGGGTAAAAAGCTGGCTTTTACCTGAAGATAAATTATCCGCGCGTGTACTGCCTTGTGGCTTTTATGGTTTAAAGTGCCTTTGCTTTTGAAGTTTTTACTTTGCGGAAAATGTTGTTCGAACGGGTTGAAATGGTTTTTTTGATGCGGTAACTATGCTAGACGTATTATTAAATTAGTTTGGAATGTTTATAATTTATTCAGTTACACTGTTTTAAACAGTAACATGTTTTTGACGTTTTGTTTTTTTAAACTTGTGTATAAAATTTTGTTCAAATATTTAGTTACAACTATCTATTTACAAATGACTCCAATTTTTTCAATTTTTAAAACGAAAACTGGTCAGGTTATTATTTTTCATTATAAGAGCTAGATGGAATAAAGAATTGGTTGAAAAATGTTTGGTGTCAGAATTGCTAGTATCTATAAACTAAACTATAAATCTTTAATGACGCCTAATGTGTTAAAACCAATCTTTTGTTAATGACTCTATTTGTAGTCAGACATGTATTTGGCCTTTTAAAACAGTATTTAGTAGCAAAAAATAAATGCATAAAATCTAATGAAAACACATATGAAAAATATTACCTCACAGTCATTTAGCATTTTTTTATTCGCAGTAGTAATAATTTAACTAACGGAATTTTTAATTTAAATCAAGTTTGTGTTGTTCAAACTTAGTATTCGTATTTAAACGATTTAAACATTTAGTCAAAAGATGAGAATTTTGAACAAATACCATAAAAATATAATTGTAAAAATATTAATACATACGTTAAAAGAATTTTTTTTACGAAAAAATTCCAACGTAGCTATATTAAATATTAAATTTAATGGAAACGAAAGCCCTTGTTAAGACGACACGTGCTGTGCGGGTAAAAGATACGAAAACCAATGCTTATCTATCTTTCGTCATTTTTTTCGCCTGATAATTCAGGGAAAAAATTCTGTAGAACCCGTACCGTAATGCAGTTGCTGCAAGAAATGTCAATAATAATTTCAAAATCACACGAATCAAAACAACAACAAAAAAAAAATATAAATTCTCGTTTCCCAAACGCCCAAGCCCCTAAACAACTCCTGTTACAAACAAAAAAAGAAAAGTTCAAAACTCTGCCAGACAGCAATCTTTTTTCAATCCAATCGCGATTTTCTCAACCTCGATCAGCTCGTTCGCAGCAAAAAAAGGCCTCTCTCGCGGAGAGAACCGCCACGTCGCTTTCCACTCGTCATCTTCGCACGGCCAAACAATCGATCAACGCCAGGAGTATAGAAAAAATCCAGCGTTCCCAATGGCGGCCGCTCTTACACATAGAGAGCGCGCGCTAAAGAAACGGAGAATGAGAGAGCGAAAGAGAGGGAGGGAAAAAGGTTTGAGAGAGCGACGTAATAGAAAAGGAGACCGGGAGAAGGTCAGCCGGTGCGAGAGCGCTGGCAGCCTGCGATTAATTACTCGTTACGCGCCGTGAAATATATCGATTACCGGTGCTTAGCCAGCGGTATAAGCAGGTTGATTGGGAAAAAATATGCGCGCGGATGAATGTATAAGAACGGGGTTGGCTGAGCAAGTGCTATACGCCTGCAGCCCGGATTGAGTTATCGAGTGGTATAGTTTTTTTTCGTTGACTGTGTACTTTGTTGCTTTCGAAGTTTTAGGATAGCCGGAGAATTTCTGTTGCCGATAGCGGCAAGAATGTGTACAACCTGGTAAAACATTATCGGGCCTTATCTCTGATGTGTTTGGATCTATTAGCATACATGTGGGTGCTGCGCTAAAGAGCTATTATTAAGAAATTACATGTTTTCTAAGATATACCGTTTTCCTTTTGTAAAATATACTATATTTTTCTCTCTTTGTTTTTTAAAGGCATATTAAGCTCTGAAATATTTTGCTTTCATGGATTATTTGTTCAACTATTCAAAATACTTAAAGCCAGAAACGCAGGCTCAGAAAACAGCTTGCCAAACGCTCAATTAAACTCTATTAAAATAATCAAAAAATCCTCGATCGACAAACGCGCATTAGCCAATATCAGCGACAAACGCCGTAGCTATAACTAAACGCTCAGCCGGCACAGCGGGAGCCCAGCACGCGCTATATAGCCGCACAGGTGCAAGAGCGAGACAGAGCTAGATCTCGCGCTCTCTATAGACTCGTGCTCGCGCTCGCTCACCTGTTTACGGTATATACACATAGCCGGCTCTCGCGCTCGGACTCACATACACATACACTTGTCCTCGGGCTCTGAGCGCGACTGAGAGGGGGTCGACAATGACACACACGCCTGCTCGCCTTTTTTTCATTCCGCGGTAATTTATGCGCGCCTAATGGCTTCTGCGTGGGAGTCTGGGCTCTATGGGTTTTCGGGGCTCTCTGCTGTTGCCGTTACGCGTGCGGGGCTTCGGCAATGGGTCTATAGTTGTGTGTTTTTTTTTCCGCTTTTTTTTTAGTGGGACGTGATTTTAATGATGCTTTCGGTGGTATTGTGTGGGGAACGGGTGATTTTTGGAGAGGTTGACGAAAGAAGCGCTTGGGTAGGCTAGGAGATTGCGTGGAACTTTTCTGTTCCTATATACTTGCTACTCTCTGCTCTGTAGTGAACAAGGCTTACGTGCGTCTCATGACTTTCTGGCTGATAAGCTGATAAGACTTTCCTTCCAAATAATCTTTCGGTATTTCGACGAGGGTTAACGTTAATTTCTTTTCGTTTCGTTTCGTTTTGATAAAAATATTTAAAAATTATTCTTTTTTATTGCGGCGCGAAAAGTAGTGTTCTCCCACTCTGTGTTTTCCTCCATGGACACTATTTTAACAATAGGCCTAATTTTAGCTCCAAGATGTCGGCGAAGAACAAGATAAGATTACGTCCGCCTCGTCGCCTATCCAAGAAAAAAAAAACAATCCTCCAAAGCCCTAAAATTCCAAACGACAATTCTGGCAACGACACCGCAGCCCGATCTATAATTTTCAGCGCAAAAGGAAAAAAAATTTTATTCTCGCGCAACAGCGCGACACGATGATCCAGCCGAGCGCGGTCGCACCCCGAGCGTGCCGACGCCAATGCGCGCGCTCGCTCGTCCGTGTATCTATACTCACGCGCATAACCCACGAGTATACGTAGACGTATACATGTGTGCGAGAGCGCGAGGCGACACGTCCGTCCGAGCAGCGAGCGCGCGGAGCGAAGGACGGAGAGCCGAGCAGCCGAGTAGGGGAGGGGGAGGGAGGGACGGACGGACGGACGGACGGGAGAGGAGGAGGAGGAGGCGAGCCGGCCGAGCGTTCCCGAGGATTTACGCAACCCTCTCGACGCCCGACGAGTGTACATTCGTTGACTTCTTTGCTCGTTGAATATTTTTTTTTTCGCCGAGACGTCCGTGTTTTTTTTCTTCTTTTTTTCGAGCGCGCTCGCGGGGTTTTTTCGCTCGGTTTCTACAGTGCGCAGATGTAGGTACGGAGGTGCTTGCTCGAGCGTTGTGCAATTGTTTTTAATTTGTCGCTTTTTGGAGCGCGGCGAGGCTTTTTTATTCGGAGCTTCTGCCTGACGGCGGAGATGTTTGTAGTGCGGGTTTTAATTAAGGAAGAGTTGCGGGTATAAATGCGAGGCTTTATTTAGATATTTATGTTGACGGATTAATAATACGGCTAAAAATAGCGGGTGGGTTGCGTACAATTATGTCGAGAGAAGGAGCTTTGACGTTTATCGATTGTCGTCCAGATAGTCTCTAATTGCATAAATACCGCATCGATAAAATATTTATACATTTTATCGCGTATTAGCACATAAATATAACATTATCAAAGATTTATGATTTATCAGCGCCTCCAGCCAGAAGCCAGCACAGAAAATCCAGCAAATCGGAAACACTAGTAAAGAAACATCGACAACGCAGCTATTAATTACCTCTCTTGCAAAAACTAAACTGCCCGCGAAGAACAAGAAATTTTGAAACAAACGGCAGGATCGTAACAAAGCACAGCGAGGGAGAGAAAACAAGGCAAAGAGAAGAGAGCAGCTCGTCTCTCGCATTTAATAAAGCCGCCCACGCGCGCGCGCGCGCGCCAGTGTGTTTAGAACGGCTGCAGGAAGCTCTCTTCGCGCGCTCGCCACCCACTCGCACCTCACGCACACGTGTACGCCTCTACTTGCCTTCTCCCACACGTATACATATCCCCTCAGCGCTCGATCCTCTCTCCTATATATACGCACGAGGCACGGACACGCAGACAGAGAGAGCAGAGGGAAATATCGATTCGCGAGCGCGGGGTGGCCAACGACCCTGCCGCCACCGCTGCTGCTTTCTCTCCGCTCGCTACTCGCGCGCGCGGACACCTATACCTATTTCCATCTCGCTCGGCTCTCTGTCTTTTGCTTTGTGTGTGTGTGTGTGCGTCTAGTGTCTAGGCTGGCTCGTCCTCGCTCTCGTCTAGGCGCGCCTATGCGAGAGCCGGGGAAAAAATAACTCTCGACTGCCCGCGCGTTTGCTGGCTCTCTGTCTGCCTCTCTCTCTCTCTCTCTCTCGGCAGGAGGAAGGAAAAAAGGAGGCGAGGCTAGGCTGTATAGTTGCTTGTTGGGAGGTAATTTTTCTTTTCTAGTCGGTGAGCGCTGAGAATGGTTTTTGGAGTTTGATAGATAATGATAATTCGATAAGTGTTTTCTAATTCATGAATTAGGATTTCGTAATTTAAGCGCATTTTTTACCGATTACTATTTATTCATTCGTCGGCTGTTCGTATTTTGACAGTGAGAAAAAATTATGGTTTATTCAGATTAGCCGTTTCGTCAGTCAAAAAATTGTTTTCAATATCTAAAAAAGCGAAGGACGCGCGCCGGTATTAAAAAAGAACGATCACGAATATAAGCACCAAGCGATTAAAAAATATTCAGAGTAAATAAACAGAAGCTCCAACCCGACTCGATTCGATAAAATTTTAAGCGATTAGAAATTTAAGTAGGACAACGCTCCGGTATAATGATACCTGTTTGGAAAAGAGAAAAAGTCCACGTGTAGTCCACGTGCGCGTGCAGCTCGCTCAGCGCGGCGTGCAGCGGTAGTCGCAATGGCCGACTACCGTGTTTGGCCTGACAGAGCATAATAAAATTTTCTGAGCGTGAAAAATGATTAAACAGCGTCACAACACTGTCCGGCTGATTATTTTGCCACTTCGAGATTCATTTGTAATCAGAGCGAGGAAATTTATTTGACTGGAGTCTTTGATGTTACAGTTAAGCGTAAAATTGTCTTCGTTTTAATTTTATTAGAGTTTTGTATTTAGTCGTTTGATTGATTAGGCCAATAATTTAAAAGCAATTTACGATCGTTTTATAATAAAGCTAAAATAAGCCTAGACAGCTCGTAACGGAAACTAGTACAAACACAAAGTCCATCAAAATGAACCGGAATAATCAGCGCGCACGCTACATGCACCACCTTATTAATTTTCTTATAAAGCCTCTCTCTGGCTCTCGAGCCGCGGAGCAGGCGCACACGCACGCACCGGTGGTGTAAAGAGAGCGTAAATTTCTTTATAACAGGCACGTATCTAGCCAAGTATAGGTACGGGCGAGCGCGCATTTTCCGTTTTCCCCCGCGCGCTCACTTATAAGTCCCGGGAAAGTCGGCGCGCGGCGGGCGAGCGGGTTTTCCCTCGCGATAGCGCGTCCGGGGCCGAGCCGGCATGAATGCATTAAGTACTAGTGTCTACGTGCCTCAGGGTGACTCTGCAATCCTATTTCGACATCGCGCTTTTCAATGCTTGCCGTAACAGGGAAGCTAAAGACGGAATTTAGCGCTTGTTGCATGTTAGAGAACAAACTTAAAAGAAGTTTGAAGTTATAATAATTAAAAAGGATCAAGTACACTGTAAAAAAAGAACAATCTTGAAAATTAAAAATTACTAATTTTAAAAAAAAATTTTCATGCAAATTTAATTTACTTTAGTATAACAACAAACATCAGTTTTGTTATACAACAGCAGCATCACTTGACTCGAAGCAATCAAATCAGGCACGCGTGTGAACGCCCCTAATTCAAGCCACGTGCTCAGCCAAGCGAATATCCCTCTTGACGCGCGCTCACCGTACTAATGCAGACGGGGCCTAATATGCCGAACATACACACACGCAACGCTGCACCTCGACACGCGCGCGCGTTGCGAAAAGCTGGAAGTGAAATACAGGGTGGGGGGTCTCACTTTGGCGCACATATCTTTTTTTATTATTATTGCAATTGCTCCTTTTTTATTAAACGTCTGGCGCGTATTATAAACGGACGAATGTAAACAGTCGTAATGTGCGCGCCGCCCGCGGAGTGGTGGCTCCGCTCGGAATCAAGTGGGTGGAAATACAAAGTCGGCCTGCGCGCCTGTGTAGGTGTGTACAGGAAAAGAGGACGTTGCATGTAGTTATAGCAGATGTTTGAACAGTTTGAGTCTTTTTTGGACGACGAGCTAGCTGCTCTCGCGGTGGCGTGGGGATTGTGTCATTGTAAACAAATATCAGGTGGAACTATATAGACTCTATGAATACGAATAATAGCGATGATGTTTTTAGAGAGAAAAAAAAAAGATAATATTAGGTGGAATGAAATTAAAGATGGTAAAGTCGATTGAGTTCTGTAAAAAAAAGCGGTCGTAATTACAAATGGGATAATCAAGAGAATGACTAGGAGTTTTCAATCGCAGAATACGCGTACATCCCTCTTTATACGTTATTCACGCTAACTATACGTGACGTCAGGCATAAATAAGCTCTGCGAGGAAGTAATTTCCCACTCTGCGGGAAATCGAGATACAGCGAATTCGAAAAATCGTATAATTGTACTTTTAATTGTTACTTGTTCGATAGCTAATTTTTGCTTTATTTTTTAGTATATTTTTTAAAATTTATAACATCTGGACTCGTTTGTGTTTATATAAAAAGCAACACGTGGTCGATTGGACAGGTACCAATACTATAATACATAAATGAATTGAAATTGCTCCAAAATATGATTCCCACGAATTTGTTTACATTTCGCTCGACCAGACCCATTGAAGAAACCGAAACTCCGCCGACGTAAACACTGCCTGCCCGTTAATAAAAAAAAAGAAAAATAAAGGAAATAGTAAACTATAATAAGACGAGGCGATGCGTGGGCCTTAGTTATAAGGGTTAAAAAGTGTGCTGGCTCGGTGCGCGCAGTTGCCTCGTCATCGCTGGGAGGCGGCCGGTGGGGGGAGAGCCGCTCGCTCCGCCGCGCAAGATATATACGTCGTCGCTTTCCGCGAAAACTTTCCAATCCTCCATGTTCCTGCCCCCCTCCCCGCCCAACCCCTTGGAGCTCGGCAATCGTAGCAGGAAGCGGCAAGTGTCTATTATAGCCGTGCTCGCGAATGTGTAATAAGGTTAATTAAGGGGGAGAGAAAGGTGGACCCACCTTAACATGTTGCTTGTCCCTTGAGCTGCACACAGGGCTCTCTCTCGACTTGGTTGGTGTGCGTGTCGCTCGCGGGGCTGGAGAGCAAGCAGTCGTTGTCTTGGCGCACTCACGTCCTCGCACTCGTCTCGCACACTCCCTCCGTTACGCACACGCACATAGGCACTGTGGCGCGCTCTCCCTCTCTCTCTCTCTACGTATGTGCAGACGTTGTGCTCGGCCGCCACCGCACATACACCGAGCCGCCGCAACCGCCACCACCACCAGCGCTGCTGAGGACGTGTGCGCAGCCGCCTAGGACGCCATGTCAGCAAACTCGCCTCTCTCTCTCTCTCTCTCTCTGCCCCTCTCAGCCTCTCTCGAAGCGCCGATCACCGCGAGGGTGCGCGTCGCGCTCTTCTTCACTCGCCTCTATTTGCGGCTGCTTCGTTGCTCAAGGCGCGCCCCCGATTTCCCAGCTGCCTTGCGAAACTCGATTTTCTTCATAGGTTAGTAAGATTGCGGGAAAGAGGGAAAAACATACTATGCTCCAGCTATCCACGGTGTATGAGTGCGGAGTAAGGAAAAGCACTGCGCCACCGCACGGCCAACTTGGAAGCTCCCCTGGGTGGCTTAGACGTGTCTGCAAGTATATTATCAAATCAAGCGCGTATCCCGTTCGCGGCCACTTATGTGATGTATATACAAGAGCTTTCGCGCGCTGTCAACGAGAGGAGGCACACACAGCTGGCTTCCGCGGCGCTGACTCGTGTGTTTACACACTCTGAAATGAGGGATTGCTGTCTATGTGCGATTCGTCGCGCGGCCGACTCGCCGACTGCTGCTCTCCGCGCCGCGCTATACTCTCCCGTCTCGCGCGATATCGCGCCCGCGCACCTCGCTACTCTCTCTATCTCAGTCGCTCTCTTCTAGCTCGCTCTTTTCCGGCCGAGCCGCGCCGAGCGGAGACGGAGTCGGCCGAGGATGCCGAGTAGCGGCGCGCGGCCTGCAGAAAGAGTAGAACACGCGGCTGTATACTGCGCCGCGCGCTTTATCTTGCCGAGCGGAGGAGGCGGATGCTAGCGCGAGCGAGTGACTTTTTAACCGTTTCCAACTCCCCTTGCCTTTTCAGAGCCCCTGCTGGAGAATGGCTGCCTGACGGATCTGCGCTGGATCTGTCATTTGCGAGAGTTATGATGTAGGAGGCTTTTGCGGGGTTTTTGATTTGGTTTTTTTGTTATTGGAATTTTTTTTAAATATTGGCGAATTTGGAGATAAGAAAGTTTGCTTTTGCGATAATCTGATCGCTCGAGAGGTTTTTACTTAAATCCGGCATTTCTCCTTTTATGAATGTTAATGTAACTCCGCAGTGGCAAGAGCCTTATCTACTTTATCTGTTACTACTTAAAACAAATACGATCATGTAAGCTCCCCGCTTTGAAATAAAACTTTGAGCTTCAAACAGACAGTCGTAAATGTCAAAAATACTCTGAACAAAATTCTGCAAAATCCTGACAGTACCCTTAATATACACCTTCCCCGTCTAAAATAATTAGAGCCTCCAACAAGCTCGCGCAAAACCGAGAGAAGCCCTACGCGCCGCCTCGACACCTCGGCTTCCTCCCTAAGTACTAAACTTTTTCGCAAAAAAAAAAAAATCCGTTTTTCCGTCCCTCGTGGCTCGGCGTTTCATTCTGTTGCGCCCGCGTAGCAACGTAGCCTCAGAGAGAGAGAGGGAAAAAGTAGAGAGCCGAGTTTCTCCCTCTCGCTGGCAAGTACATAATATCGCCTTATCTGCGCTGGCTCGCCGAGCGCTCTCCGGCTCTCTCCCGCCCCTTTCGCCGCGCTGCGAGTCGAGAAGGCGCGGGCTGCACACAACACCCCCACCCTGCACCGCCGAGACTTGAGCGCCTCTATACCTCTTCTGTATGTATATGTATATATGGCTACGTTGCGAAACGTTGCCGGTATGTATGTGCGAGAAGGAGACGGAGGGAGAGAGAAGCGATAGTGTATACGTATATGTGGGAGGTTTCTTTGCGCTCGGGGCTTTTCTCCGACTGCTCGCTGGGGAGTGTGGCTTTTATAAAGGATGAGCTTGACGGAATACCTGCTGGACGTCTGTACCACTGATTTTCTCCGTGTCTTGGGCCTAAATTAATATAGAAAACTAGATTTTTTAACGTGTCTTGAAAAAAAGTTGTATTTTGATTTTTATTTGTGGAAAGAATTTTTCCATAAACCATGTATGAATATATATACTGGACCAATAAAACCAAGAATAATCATCAGTCGATAAAAACTAACCTTACATCCCTAAAATGTTTACTCGACATTTATTACACTAATCAAATTATTATCTAAATAAAATAACTGTTAGTTAAATAAATTTCAGCAAGATAATAAAAAATAAATATAAATAAAGAGAGAGTTGAAAATGGAATGATGATAATTATTTAAGTATAAAAACCGGCTGGGTCTTCGGAGTAAATTATCATCAGGGGGGTGGAATTCCAGAGTGGATGTGAAAACCGGTTCGAATGCCACGATGGCCCGGCATCCCCTTCGGTACATCTCCCTCTCTCTCCCTCTCTCTCTTTCTCTCATTCTCGCTCGCTTTCGACTCAAGGTCAAATCTTTTTTAAAACTCGTCTCTAATGTATATTTCTTAACCCGGCAAAATACCTTTTTTATCGTATCTCCAAGATTTTATTTTTTTCCTTTATGCATTCGTCGATACTCGTAAATAAATATTTTTATGTTTATAAAGAATTTTGAATTTGAAAAATCCTAAATTACTTTAGACTGGAAATATTGAATTGAACACTAAATAAAAGCTAAGATTTAGTTACAGTTGACAAACTGGAGGAGTACATGCAAAATTAAATAAATAGAGCACCAACCTCTCTCATTAACCCGCCCCGCTCCCCCATAAAACGCATCCCTCAAATCCCAGTAATCCCATCAACAACATCACCAACGAAAATTGTCCGTCGTTTTTTCACTTCGTTATAGACAGCCCAAGCATATCCTCAGCTCCCAGAGCTCGCGCGCGCGGGGGGAGAGAAAAAGGCGAGAGAGAGCCGAGAGAGAGAGCCTCGAACTCCCCCGACGTCGAAAACTCGCTCGGCGAGTGAGCGCGAGCAGGGGGAGCTCCTCCGCTTTTTATCGCCTTCTTCGCCTCTCTTTTTTTTCTTATGCCTCTCTCTCCTCTCGCCGCCACCGCCGCCAGGCCGCAACGGACTCTCCCCGCGCGCGCGGCTCGAAAAATATATTTCGCCTTGCGTGCACGCTTGCTTTTTACGTGGATCTGCCAGAACGTTTCTGCGCAATTTGAAAGTTTGTGGTTTTTTTGAGTTTATATGCTCGTGAATATTTGAGATTGGGGGGTGGTGAGAGCGGGTAATGCTTTTATGACGTTGGGCACTTTTTTTATTAAAAATGGAAGAAGTTGTTAAATCTGTTATCGCCGGTTAATTATGCATTGGGATTATATATTGATATGGAAACTCGAATAAGAAGGGTAAAAGTCAAACATGTTTTTAATATCCTTATTTAATGACTCATAATTTAAATTCCGCTAATGCGCTCGTTGTGTGTTATACAAGAGAGTGGGAAACAACCGTATAAACGTAAACGAATAAAAGGGATTCCCCCGCCTTAATCAGCTGATTAATAAACCATAACCTCAACGTACATTTCCCAAACTCGCGAAACTCCAATAAATCAACCCAGAAACGAGGGAAACCGTGAAATCCAATCGCAAGGTCAAAAATCCCCTACCAACCCCCCTTAAAAATCCATCTGGAATGACGTGCGGGCTCCTTGCCGAGGGCCAACGCTCTCCTCGTCCGTTTTCTTTATCTCCTTCGGCCCCTTCCCTCGTCTTTGTGGGAGAGCGCAGGGCTAACTCACCCCTCGCTCCTGCGGTTCCCTCTGCTGCCCCTCGCCAAGGAGCGAGAGAGAGAGAAAAAAAGAAGCAAGCGCAACAAGCCAAGAAAGCGAGGCAAGACGGGGCCGTTCTCACGCTGTGGGAGCTGGCCCCTGCACCTGCGCAGCAACCCCTTTTTTCGGGATCCTCTTCCCCTCCACCCTCGCGTTCTCCTTTCATTCTTACAGCCGAATCGAAGGATATATTTTTTTTTCTTCTTTTTTATTATGTCGTCGGGCTATCGGAATTTCTTTGTGCGCGCTCTCCCTTAGCGACTTTTCACCCTCGCGCGCGTCTGAGTATTATATTTATCTTCGGGCGCGCAGATGGCCGACATGTGAGAGTTATCGTTGCAAGAGACGGAGAATCCTGGGGTATGTGTGCTCTCGCTAATGGAATTTGCCACTACATTCTTTTTAACTGTCTTGTGGGACTAAACGCGCGCGTATAATCAAATTGCACTTATTACTCGTAAATCTTCTGGCGTAGAGCGTTGAGTTTTGAAGTCTCGAAAGTGTCGCTTGGTGAACGTCGCTCTATGGAGCAGAGGCACGAACCTATCTAAATGCGTGTATACCTTTCGAAAAATGCGTTGCGCGGAGCGCCGAGATATTAGCCAATCTCGGCGACCCTGACTCTCTCTCCCACCTGGCTGCAGCGATAGTTATTCCACCTTGAGAGCCATTTTTTAATAGTGAAACTGCTGTTGGTTGAAAAAAAGAAAGGTTTGTTTCTTACCTTTTTTTCGGTTTACTCAATGAGTCGTGGCTTTGAAATCGGTATATGCAATGCCCTTCCTTGTATTATAGCAGGTAAATTAAGATAATCTTTTTATATAGGAACAACGGAAACAGTTTAATGCTCCATTTTATTTTAATTCGTTCTATTATAATTTGTTATTTCATGTTAATTTAAAGTTGGTAAACAGAAAGATGTTGACTTTCCTTGAAAGCTTCAGTATACCAATACACGCAAGAACCCACTAAGAAAGTCCAGCACGAGCGTCTTAGAAGGGCTCAGCTCAGCTCCTCAGCTAAATTTTGCAAGACGCGGTCAAGATTAGTTCCTTAGCTAACTTTTGTCCCGCCTCGTCTTAGAAAGCCCTTTCAAAGCTACAAGCTCGCAGATAATGCAAGCTTCATAGCTCCAACAACAAAGCCCAGGCGAAAAAGTAACGCACTGCAGCAGACTTTACCCAGCGATATGTATCCACACTCGCGCGCGTATATATATATCGCCTCGGAGACACGTAGTTCTCCTGCTCTCAAGGGAGAAATGTGAAGAAGCTCCTCTCGTATGTACCCGCGTAGAAAAGCCGTCGTCGCGAGTTTTCTTAATAGTAAAAGAGAAAAGCTGCACACAACACCTCCCGCGTGCATGCGCAAAATTTCCTCGCTGCCTCTACTGCTTCTCAGAGATCCTTAGCTCTCTCTCTCTCTCTCTCTTTCTTTCTGCATCCCCCATCCCCGTATATTCTCGAGTGGCCGGCATCTTCCTCTCTTGGCTTC
Source organism: Eupelmus urozonus (assembly GCA_900480035.1). Lineage (NCBI taxonomy): Eukaryota > Metazoa > Arthropoda > Insecta > Hymenoptera > Eupelmidae > Eupelmus > Eupelmus urozonus. The sequence goes on from UELX01001183.1 coordinate 37,349, forward strand.
TTGTACGTGCAGCCTCTCGGCGAATGGACTTCTCTCTCTCTCTCTCTCCTTTATGTGCTGCCCTTTCTCTTCTCCTTCGCCGGGCAACTATCTCTCTTTCCTACCCCGTGGCCTTCTCTCGTCACCGGCTCACCGCCGCCATTGCCACTTCTTCTTCCTCTCCTTCTTCTTATTCTTGCCTTCCCTTTTTGCTTCTTTTTTTTTTTCCTTTGCTTTGCTATATACGCCTTCCCTTCCCCTCTGGGCGAGCGAGTCGCCCGTTTCTGCAGCCCGGGTAGCGAAGGCTTTCAAGGATAAATTTCAGGGGTATGCGAAATTTCCTGTTTGGTTGCTTTGGCCTCTCGGAAATAATGCTCGGCACTTTATTGATACGACTGTCGCTCCTTTTCTTCTGCTTCCAAACGTTTCGGGCTATATTTTCAATCAGGGATATCAAGATTTTTTATTACAACAAGCAAATACAGTTAATATGAAAAATTAAACGATATAAAAGGAGCGAGCGAGCAAGTGGAGTAAAAGCCATTTTCCTCCATCTAGTCAACCACAACTTTTAATGCATTTGGCTGCATTAAAAATCTCACCAAGAGAGAGAGAGCCGCGAGCCTCTCTCCCGCACAATGCAGCTAGCTCCTCCGGAGCCAGCGCGAAAGGTACTCGGCCGTAAGAGAGCGCGCCGTCCGCAACTACTCTTTCCATTTCTCGGGGCTCAACCTTCCGTCATCCTCCCTTTTCCTCCCTGCGCGCTCTGGCCGCCTACTTCATCCTCCGGCTCACGCACACACGAGACTCCCTCTCTCAAAGTACGCGCTCGCCTCTCTCTCCTCGTGCTGCTGCTGAGAGAGGCAAGAAGGAACCGGCGCCTTCTTTGCCGAGATGCAGCCGGGGCACTCGACGAGCAGCGACTTTTTCACGCTTTCGCACCGCCGCGAGGAGTGGCTCCTATATATGCGCTCGCGCCTCTACTCCGGATAGCCTGACTTTCTCGAGCAGCCGAGAAAAACCTTTCCTCTTCAAAGACTCGCGCTCGCGATGCACTCTTCTACCTCTCGCCCGTGCACTTCGCCTTCTGATGTCTGCTGCCGCTGAGGAATACAAGTGCCTTTTGTCAATTTTTCGGAAAGGATTATTGGGCCGAGTGAAGGCGCTTGATACGTGTCTCAGGGTTCCTTTCGAAAATAAAAAAGATTTATCGATGTCTTTTACATTATTGTGTTTCTTGTAAAGCTAATTGTCCTACCGTCATTCTAAAACCCGAGAAACAAAGTAGTTTTGTCTTAAATGCAAATTGAGCATAAATTCACAGAGTAAATTGACAAAATGAATCAGACGCGAATTTACAAATTAACAAAATGAATTCGTCCATAAAACTTATTAATTGACGCTAGCAAAAATACATGCTCAATAATGACTATCTGCTCCTTGGAAACTTGGCCCGACAAAGGAGTCACCGTCTATTCTAAAACCTACCCGAGCCTCGAAAATCTCTATAAATAACTTGGAAAACTACACGCTCTTTTCAAAAATACCTATACATACGAAAATACCCCCTCTACCAACCTCACGCCAATGCAACCTCACTCAATTGTCTCAACCAAGCCAACCTCCACTCTAAATTCCTGCACCCTCCGAAACTACTCCAAAAGAATAGCAAGCCATCTCCGCAGCGGATAAAAAAAAGTCGTTCAGTGTGGAAGCCAGCGGCGGCGGCGGCGGCGGCGGCACCGATAAGTTCACCCCGCGAGCTCGAGCTCCAAAAATAAGACACCCTCCTCCGAGCCAAAATCCACATGGCTCCGTTGCGAGCGCGCGAGGCCTAAAAACAACCTCACCGGGCTATCCCTCTCCTTCTCGCTTTCCCGCGGCAGTGGTGAGCGCGTGTTTTCTCGCGAAGGCCAGCCGAGAGCCGCTGAGGAATCGCTCGCTCTAGGTGCCTGCCTTATCGGTCGCGAGATCGCCGAGGCCCGAGCGATGCCGGCACGTGATTGCCTTCGGGCTCTTGTAATTGAAAATTTTATCTTGTCGCTTTATTACGGCTAATTGTTAATCCTGTTTTGCAAACTACTTTTTTCTTTATTATTTTATAAAAAGCTTATGTTTACATCGGTGTTAGAGTGTACTTGATAATTAAAAACAAAAATAATATCGAACAATGTTTTGACAAGCAATTAACAGCTAATTGTACACATTAATCATTAGAAATAATATTACTAACTTACTATAACACAGTAAAATGCTTTATCAATCCTTTTTCCTCAAATAAAAACTTTATTTACATCACATATCATAAACATGTGTACAATTAGTCAAATCCTTTTCAGCATCTCAATCCCCAAAAAACATATAATACCAACAATTTCCAGGAACCCCCGAATTAAATCTTCAGAATCCCAGCGCAATCAATAAATTTCGCTTCCTTCCGCGGGCGGCGCGTATCGACGGTAGCCGCTTGCGCGCGCGCTCAGCGATATTATACATATATATATATATATCTACTCTGCGGGCGATAAATCGCGGCGCGCACCTTGACACCTTTCGAGAAGCTCGCTCGTTCGAGCCCGAGAACCTGCGCAGTAAGAAGAAAGAGAGAAGGAGAAAGAAAGATGTGCCGTTAACCCTCGTTTATGCGGCTACACTTGCAGTCATTTTGCGCGCGACGTGTCCTTTATGTCATGCTTTCGTAAAAGGCTGGAAACTATTTTTAAATATGTACTTTTTTTCTTTTGTTTTACATTATGCTAAGCAAATTTTCCTCGAAATTCTAGAAATAGTGTGAAATTGCTTCACTTTTCTTTGACTTAACTTCGACTCGATATTGTAGAGGGAAAATTTTGTTTTTCACGATGATAGGTGTATATTTATTTTTTTTCAAAGTGACCGTACTCCTTTTGGTAAACGATTTAACGAGTTTGCGATAATTGCAGTGGAACGCTTAATGTTACTTTTTATAACCGATGCGTGCGTGCACGGTAACTCGTGATAATTTAAAAATTATGACACGAGAACTGACAACATTTTATATCTTTCCGAAAATTGTTTTCGCAACTCAAGAGGCGTTTGAAAACAGAAATTTATTTACATTGTATCCGAGGCATGAATTTAAACTTAATACGGAGTAATTACAGAACAAGGTGATTAAATTAATTTCCAATGAATAATAAATTGCATTCTGAATTGAACTGAACGTCTGTCAGCATCTTGTGTAACAACGTCCAGAAACGTTCAAAAAGCCATTCTCCGCAAAAACTTCCATCAAACCCACCACTCCTAAACCATCATCTCAAGGAACTACGCCGTAAACACAATCCACGCGGCATCAATAAATTCAATAATTACCCCCGGCCAAAAGCCAAGCAAAAAAAAAAGGAATCCCCCGGCAAAAAAGGCAGCTCACAGTTGCGGCCAGAGAGCGAAACAAACAACGCCTCGGTCTCCGTCCGCTCGCGCTGCTTTGGCGCAATTATACGGAAAAGGCGTGAATCATCGCGGCCGGCGTGCGACGTAACCGCGATCTCCGTGTGTATATAGCAGTCACGCACACAGTTGGCGAAGGAAGTGCGTCGCCGCGGCGAGGATCGAGCGAGGCAAGAAAAAGAAGGAGGATAGAAGCGACGCTGGGATATGGCTGTATATATAGAGAAGCTAGGTGGCGGGCGTTTTAAAACGCCCTAATAGCTTGCTGTCTTTCTCGGAGAGCTGGCTGGTTGCGCAACCGCGCGCGCGATCATTACTCATGTTTCTTGCGCGCGCGAGCGAGCCGGGATGTGCGCGTAATGCTGGTCTATTGGATGTTGACGGTGGCCGGTGGTGCTGTGCGGAGCTGCTTCGCTGATCTAGGATTTTCAGGTTTTACTTTTTGTTAAGGTAGCCGCTACTGGTCTTTTCGAAAAGTTTCAGCGGATCGTTCGTTTATAGGGATGTCATCAACATTTTTTACAGTCTACTTGTTTAATAACTATTAATAAAGTAAAAAATGATCAATTATTTAAGTTTTTGGTTTGTAAGATAAACAATTGTCTATAATCAGAGCCAAAATAAAAATTTTGAAAAATCTATTACTATATTAATGCATCCACAATATTAAACTGGTATCAATGAATGATTTAGTCGATCAATAAATTCAAAAAACCATACGATCTCGATAATCTACCCTCATCATCCCCTCAATCCTTCAAAACCTATCAAATTACCAATATAGTCCTTCCCCGATAAAAAAAAAAGAAGCCCACAATCTATTAGACGCAACCCCCGGCTTATCTCCCTTATCTCTATCAGCTCGCAGCTAATAAAAGCCCGATAACGAGCGCACATATCACATCCGTCTCTCGGCAACAGACACCCCTCGCTAACGAATCGACTAAAAAAAAACACACATCATACACGAAACAGAGCCCGATAAAAGGGGGCTGCTCTCTCGCTGCGAGTCGAAAGGGAAGGAAACCGTAGAACACAGAGAGATAAAGAAACAAGTACGAAGGCGGTAGAAAAAAAAGGGGCAGCAAAAGAGAGCGGCAAGGAGCAGTATATAGGCTCCCACGGATCTTTTCGGTGCGGAGGCCTGATAAAAAGCCGAGCGGAGCTGGACGAGAGGCGACGAGGGACAAAAAAGAGAGCGAAGGGAAGGCGCAGACTTTCCCCTCTTCCAGTGCGCGCCGTGGCAGTTACGGGGTGGAGAGGAGGGGAGAGGCCCGATGATGCCGGGGACCGTAAATAGTGGCTTTGATGATGGTGGGAGGTTAGGTTGGCGTGGGCCTTGGACGATCGACTCTCTGGCGAACTGCCATTTTTCTCGAGGGATTCGAGATTGCTGATCTCTTGGCGAAAGGTCTCTAGGATGATTTAACTGTACAGGATTGCTTGGGATGTGGCGTGTCCTTGATTTGCTAGCTCGGTGCTGCGCCATTTTGCTCGGGTGGTCGATCGTTTAATAGGCATCATTTTTTACTTTATTAATATTTTATGCTCTATCTTCTATTAATACAATTATTTTATATTTTGGATCTATCTAATTGGATCTGTTTTTACAAGTATATTTTGAGTTCTATGAAATCTGCATCTTATTATATGATAACTAATGTGATAGAATTCATGAAGAGTTATCACCTCAGATTATGTGCGGATTTACATTCTAACATACTCACATAATGTATTATGCAATCTTTTTTAATTTGGGTAGAATATCTTAATAAGCTGTTGGAATTACAGTATGTTAAAACTTATTTCATATTTTTTCAAACTTCTTGCATATTTTCTGTTACACAGATTTAATATTTGCAAAAAGTTGTATTCTCCTGGTAAATTTAAATTATTAGCGTATTATTAGGTATTTTGCAGATAATATTGTAAGTTTACAAGGATATAAATTTTTTTAAAATGCAATTAATCTTTTTTTTATTGTTTTTTAAATCTTGTACAATTTTAAACTAGAATATAATAACTATTTTCACAGGTCACCTTGTGGTAGGCTTTTCGTTTAAATATAACACTCAACAATTTGAAAAGGTTTACATATGTTTCTTCTCAACAAACTCTTTTCAAAAAAATCCTTTAAGCAAAGTCTAACTAGACAAAAGAGCACATTAAAAAACCCCTCGTCTATCTCAGACTGCGAATACACTCGCACACATCGCTGTACAGGAGCACTTCAACTTACCTGCAAACTTAATGAAGCGCGAGTCCAGAAAAGGACAAAAATCGTCCGACTTTCTACCCACGCTTCCACGGGAGGGAAAAAAATTTATCATTGGTATAAAGCTCCTATACGTACGTACATACATCGCCGCGCGCATTTGTATGCCAGGCACATCCAACCCCCGCGCTCTGAACCCCTTTCCTTATATATTTTTAGCGCGAAGGGTATACATGCGCGCAGCGTAAAAAAAAAAGGTTTCCAAGCCTCGGAGGAGGCAGGCTGTGCCTGAAAATCGGGTATGCTCGGAGAAGAAAGAATATAGGATGGGAGAAATTATTCATGGCTACTGAATATCTTTCTTTTCCGCGCGCGCGCTGGCTAAATTTATGATGGAGAGAAAGCATCGTCTACGCTTTCTTTTATCGCAAATATTTTTATTTTCAGCAAAATATTCCTGGGTAGCCTTTTTTCCAAGCTTATATTGTTTTGGAGAGAAAATTTAATAATTTTTATCAGTATATCGATGCAGCCGTTAGCTTTTTGGCTAAATAAATCAAACTACTGGAAAATCAGCAAAACGACACCAAGCCTTTACAAGCATATTCCCAGCAAAGAAAAACATAAATTTTCAAAACCATATTAAAATTTCCATCCCCCCCAAAAAAATGACCGTTCAGCTTTTTCCACAAAGCTCGGCACACCGAGCCCCTCTCTTTGAACTCTCCGCGCAAATCGAATCGGAAAATTCAGTGACCCGAGCCTCGGTCGGGCCTGCAAACTCCGACTTGGGTTTAGAGCCACATAGACGCTAGTTTCGAGCTCGTGCTGTCACGCGAGTTGCTGCGGGCGCTGCGCGCACGCGATGAGTGTGCAGGCGCGTAATGCGCAAAGTTACATGCATATTCGAGTGTATGTGCAGGCGCGCTCGAGCAGCCCGAGGGTAACTCGATTCGGTGGTCGGCTCTGCGGTAATCACTTCGAGGGCTTCGCTGTGCGCGTTAAACGCGAGTCTTTGCTGAGGTTCGCGAATTGCTTCGAGTTTTGTTTCGGAAAATAAAGCGTTATAGATATTGTAATAATGATAATTTTTTATTTAAAAAATTTTTTTTTAGATATAACGTTTGAGTTTACGATTATTATCAATAAAAGTTTGTTTTCTTTACGTGGTGAATAATTAAATTTTTAAATTTACAATTATATATTCCTTAGATTAAAAAGATTTGAATAGGTGTAATTACAAATACTGCAATTACTAAAATATGTTGTATCACTGTGCTGTACATCTTAAAAAAATGTATTAACCCTTCATTTATCGGGGCATTAAAGAAGTCTACTACTTTGAAGCTTAGCACGTAAAATTATACTAATGAACATCTAAGCAATTCAGTAACTAAAATGTAGAAATAATCGAAATTGCATTAAAAAAATTTTAATTGTTTCACAATTGGAAAAAGAAATCTACATTTCTTCAAAGCAACCCTAATTGAAAGGGTTAAAACAAACTTACAAACGCAGCACATTACAATCATAGTTCTCGACCGTAGACTCCAGCAACCACAGATTAACAAGCTAATTTCATTCCGAGCTCAATCAACAGCAGTCAGACATACGCAGAGAGACTCCTTGATTGCATCAATGCATAAAATCCTTTGAACCCTGCCAACGAGCCACCAAATTAATCCCGCCGTCTACCCTCAACTCCGCTACCTCGGAAAACTAACGCCGCATGCGAGAATTTCTCGCCCCTTAAAAGCACCCAACGTATGCACGCATGAGTAACAAGTGGGCGCAATCAAGCCCCCCAGAGAACACCTCAATAATTGAAAGCCCCGGCGCGATTGCCGCAGAGCCTGAAGACGCTTATGAAAAATTCAGACGGTTATTCGCTTGCAGCAGCAGCGAGTAATTAAAGACGCTAGGCGCGAGCGGGGAAGTTCGCAACGATCGATCATTGGAAAAACAAGCCGGCACTGAGCAAGCTCGTTTCCTTCCTGGCAACAGTATCCGTAATAGGCGCGACGGCGGCGGCAATTTTTGAATTTTCGAATGAGCGAGCCAGCCGAGAGGTTTTCATGTTTTTGGATGAGCCTTTGACGCGACGAATTTTTAATGGACGCGCCGGGGTTGTTAACGAGGGAAACGAGCAGATTACACGGGATGAATTTATATGGTAATTCCGGGTTTCATACCTTTGTTTGCTACTAGATCGGTAGATATTAGGTCTAAATAAGGTTTATTGATATTAACCTAAAGTGAAAACATAATTATCATCATAAATGTAATAAAAAATAAAATTCTCTAGTTTTAAGGCACGTTGAGCGAGTTTATTGTTCGAAACCGATTTCCCCTCGCACCGTTTATTCTTGTTTTGCTCGCTGCTAGTCTGCTCATTTCTTTATCGAGGTACACTTGCTATCTAATCCTCGACTCAAAAACGGCCAATAAAATTGTTCTAGGAAGACAAGCCACGATTCAGCGCGTCGAGCAAATGCGTTTTATTACGCTTTGATGCTCCGCGAAATTACTTTGTTTCGTTATATACGAATAGTCCTGACTTTATCGCTAATCGATCTTGTTAAAAATATCGATTCTTATCGATTGTATTGAAAAATTCTTTCCTGGCAAAATGTGTTGTACTAATATTTACTCTGTGTTTCAATAAAATTTTTTTTTTTAATAAAGTATAGCTCGAAGAATTTTGTTGCTCACTGATTGTGTGAAATATATCTTTGTAAAAAATACAAAAGTTTCAGTAAAAATTACTGTACTCGGCACTATACTTATCAAAGGTTTTAAAAACCTAAAAGATTAGGATAATTTCTCTAAGAAAATTTTTAAAATGTTTTTAAGCAATATTTCTTATAGAGCATAGATTTTTTTAGATTTTTATCATCTACGACAAATCTACTGGCAAGTATAGTGCTTTTTATAAAAATTATTGCTTTTTTTATCAAGGCAAATCTTTTAATATACTAACCAATACACAGCATAACAAATCGCAGTTTCGTATATAACCACGATACGAGCCTGAAAAAATGAGAATCAATGTTGAAGCAACATTCGAACATATCGCGCGTATATGTGCACAGAGGAACTAAGAACGAGGCTGCATTTCTTCATTAATTATGCAGTCTCACGCGGTATTAGGGTATTATTCGATTGTTATCCTCTTTCGCGGTCATCGATCTGCATATCATTTGCAATTTAATTTTATTTTTACCTTTCGTCGTAAACGAGCTCGCGCAAGCCTGCTCTTATAAATGTTAAGCGCAGCAATTCGTATTCCCCTGCGGTTCAAAAGTCTTTTATTGCCCCCTGCGATCGTTAATCGCTTAACGCTTAAACGTACTTTACAAAATTCTGTTTATCCGAAAATTCATTTTATCATTTCGTAAAAGTTACAAAATTCGCCTATGACAGCTTTTCAAAAAATAATTTTATAAGTAGCTATTGATAAAACAAAAAAATGATTTGTCAGCAAAAATTAAAACAACGCTATATATTGAATACTGATTCAACAAACTTCCTAGTCCCAAGGGTCAAAGCGTCACAGCAGCATTAATACCCAACCCTCAAGAAGCCATCGACACATCATCCCGCATAATAAAAGGCACACACACTAATTTACGATCCCCGAGCAAACAAGCCTCTCCGAGAGCGGCCACATAATTCCCACCTCCTCCTTCTTCTTCCGCTCGAAAAGAAAAGAGCCCAGCCCGGCTCAATTATGCTCGCACGGCCCCGTCCAACCCCTGCAGACCGGAAGCTCCCCTAATCCAATATAACCTCGTCGCCGAACCGATGTTTGCAGCTTCGCTTCTTGGAAGGAGAGTATAGCCTCGTATCTGCTTTATGTATCAAGGGCTCGCATTGGCTAATCTTTATCGGGCTCCTTCGGACGCTGTATACACAGGCTGCTTTATCTCTCTGGGAGAGCGCGATGATTAGGCTACTCTCGGGGGCTGCGAGTGACCCCCGAGATATCTCATATGTGTTTTCAAACTGATGTGATTATCTGTGGGTGAGGGAGAGAGATATTTTTATCCGGTCCTATTGGTTCGCGGAACTCGGCAGTGTTGGAGTGTTAATCATAAAGGACCTTCGATATTCTGGCCTCTTAATGGCTGAACAATGGAGAGGAAATATGAAGGAAGTTTGTTTTCAGCTCGACAGGATGTTTTGAAGCGTTCGCCGAAGCCAAGGGGGATAGATATGACTCTCTCGCATGCGGCAGCGGTAATTTGCTTTTTTTCTGCTTCGACTTCTTGAGGGTACAAAAAATTTTAAATCTTAAGAAACTGTAAAATCTGAAATATGCGATTTGCCACATGTTACGTAAAAATTAATATTATTGAGGATCTGCGATAATAAACTTTAGCTTAGCTTCAAAAGATTTAATTTTGAAAAGGTAAAAAAATATCTTCAAGTAGTTTTCTTGAACTAATTATTAATATAATAAAATAATATCCAATTTTATAGTAATCCCTTTTGAAGAAAGTATGATTACTACTATTCGTTTTATTCGTACGTAAGATTCAATTACAAGGCCTTTAAGTATGAATCATGATGATTAAAATATGTGGGTACACTTTTACTCTTTTGGATTGCAAACTAATTTATTCTTTCATATTAAACTCTCTATTCATTATTATTTTCTTGAGTCAAAAAATTCAATTAACAGCATTAACTTATTAGCATACCAACAATTTTCAATATATGAACAAAAGTAAATCCTTTTTCTAAATTAAATCAGAATCTATCGATGATGTATATTCAGAAAAACTATCCGCACCTAAAAATCTATTAGATTTCCTCTACTAGATCTCCAACACCGCGCAAAAAGAAACCAACAGCAAAAGCATCAAAATAAAAAAAGCACAGGCCAATCCCCACAATTCACTCGAAGCTAGGACAAGCCATAACCATATATATATAGAGAGCAGATCCAGGGAACATCCGCTGAAGCATTCGCCGCGCGCGAGACGAGCTAGAGCCGAGCGATTCAGAAAACGGAGCGGAAGAGCCGACGATAGTGGACTGGAGGGATATTTCTAGGAGCTGACTTCTCCCTCTCTTACTGCTCTTGCCTGTAGCTATGGCTTATCGGGCAGCTCTGCGCGTCTATATAACTCGACGTTCTTGATGCTGCCCGCGATTGGCTTCAGCATTTTACGGACACTTTTCTTTTTTATTTCTTCCGTAGTTTTTTAGCCTTGACATATATACATTGTACGAGATGCTCTTTTTCTTAAATTATACTGCGCGCTTCCTACTTTTTTGGCAGCGGCGAGTCTGTCTCATTTTTTATGGGTTGTTGCGTAACTGTAGTTTTTCCTCTTTTCCAGGGCGACTTTTATTATTTTCATATTCTTGAATTAATCTACTTTGTATCTAATTGATTATTCATCAACATCAATAGCCAAAGCGTCAATAGAAAAATAAATAAAACCATACAGGCGACAAATAAAAAAAGTAGTCAGCTCATTAACGTAGGTGCGCTCTAAAGCAGAGAAAAAAAAATGTGAAAATGTCTGAAGCAGCAGCGCTCGCGCGCGGAGAGCCCGAAAGCCACACGCATCGTATTATCTGGCTTCTCCTCTTTCTTTTTTTTCCTCGTCTTTATCGCTCCATCTCCCTCCCTCTGAGCTCGGTTTTTCCACTCCTCTCGGCTGCTTATAAGCCTCCTTGTCTGTGTGTGCCGGGGCGCGCGCGCGCGCGCGGGGGGCGGCGGGCGCCTAGAGCAGGAAGGAGGAGGAGGAGCGCCGTACTAGTTTTCTCTCTCTCTTGCTCTAGCCTATACACTCACACAGCAAGGCACATATAGAGAAGCGTGCGCGGCGAGTATAGAGCCAAGAGGACGCGAGTAAAAGCAAGAAGGGAGGGAAGGGAGTAGTAGAGGGGCGTCGTATAGCTAACTACACGTGTCACTGCAGCAGCGAGGAGAGAGAGAGAGAGAGAGCTGGCTGGCTGGCGGGGTGTTGACCCCAAATAGCTTTTTTAACGTGACGTAACCAGCGAAGGGTTGAGAAACGCGCTAGCGAGTGCCTATAGTCTCTTCTCTCTTTCTCTCCTTCCTCCGTCTCTCTCTCTGTCCCTCGCTGCTCTCCGAGAAGAAGCCTTGGCGCGCTTTCGGCCGCCGCGTACAACTATAAGGAGGTTCTAAGGCTGGCTTCTCTCTCTAGCTCGCGCTCTGGCAAGTCGGTTCGGCCTGCCAGTGTGTGTAATAGACAAAAGACGGCTCGTTGGCCGGACGATAGAGCGAGGCGAGAAAAGCGACTATATATAGGCTGAAACGAGCCTTTTCTAAATTACTCACTTTCTCCGCG
>UELX01001184.1:0-49240 GCA_900480035.1 Eupelmus urozonus
TGTATATATTCGAAACTTCGATTTTTGGCTTCTCCCCCCCCCCCCCCTCACCAAACCCCACCGCAAAAGACTTCATCAATAAACCGGCGCCAACAAGCTTAAAACCTCCGCCCTCGGATAAATCCACCAGACTACACCCAACACCGATTTCCAACAGAAGCACACCGCTCGACTCATTTTCGCGCTCCACCAGCACCTCCGATTTTTCAATCCCACGGCCCAGAGGGTGTACCTATATACCTTAACGCCCGGGCGGCCGATAAGCCCGGGACTCTAGCACTCCTTATCTTGCGGGTCGCGCTGGGCATATGAGTAGGTGAGAGAGTGAGAGAGAGAGAGGTTATATATATAATACATCGAGCATTGTGCGGCCACCGGCGCGCGCGCTCACGTATCTTCGATCGGACACTTTCGATTTATTGCGAAAGTCCTCATGGGCGTGTGTGGGTACGAGAGCGAGAGACTGCTTTCTTGTGCTGGGTTATAGTGTGGGTTTGCGCGCGCGAGTTGAGGTAAACTCCCGCCGAATGTGCGTTTCTTTTCGAGACTGGTTTGGCTTTTTTTGGAATCAGGATGTGCTTTGCGGCGACGGGGACGAGTGATCGATCGATCGGTGTCGTTTTTGAGTGCTGTTATTGTAGCTTTGATCGTTGCGTGATGATTCCGGTGGTTTTTTTTTTGTATATTGTTGGATTGTATGGTTACTTGCAGTAGTGGATATTTTGAAGTGAGTTAATAAAAACGATTCTTGAGAACCAGTGCAATCCGTTCACTTCCGTGGTATGCCCGCTGCTTTTAATATGATTATGTAAATACGTTTATTTATCATGGCTTATCGTGTACCGAGCGAATGTAATTGAGGGAAAGTTGGGAAAAAGAGATACAGCTGCGAATTGATTCAAGGTTGCTCTTGGATAATATTAATAAAAATCGTTTTTTCGTTTCATAAGCTGTGGACTCGACTTTTTAGATGAAGTTTTTATAGTTTTCTTTGAATCATTAAACGCCACGAAGATCGAACGTAGAATTGAAAATTTTAATTTAAAACTAATTAGCTATAGTTTTATCTTCAATCTAAATTAAAGTTCGCTAAACTAATTAGAAAGAAACAGTATTAATCGCGATTCGCAAATAATATATGAATAAGTCAGCAATTTAAAAAAAAAGACAAAGTTTCCTCATGAAAATCAAAACCACTTACATAATACATAAAACTAAATCTCAGCTCTTCAACCCATCGCCTGCTTTAATAAACGCACTTTGACATGCCCTCTCACACACGCATGTCATCTCAGGATCTCCTTAAAATGCAAGCGCGCAGTTCAACAGTCACTTGCACTCTCTCTCTCACTCCACTCACACACGCACATACAAATCCACAGGCCTACTACACACACGCACCTTCCTCGAGCGCTCGAGATTTTCAAGGACGCTCGAGCGCTCGCACGAAAAAGTGAGCCTAAGGATGGGGGGGAGTAGGAGGGGGCAGCGACCGGTTTCACGCGATGTGCACATCACATACGTATATATAGATACCTGGCAATAATCGACGGTACGTTTGTTATTCTAAGCGCGTACGCGAGCGCATCAGGTGCGCATCGCAGGATCGACGATTTTCGGGAGGTAGGCGCGTCGGGAAAATGATGAGTTAATGCGTGTCGGGATCGCGAGGTGCAGTTGCGGGGCCGGCGAGTGACGCGCCGGGAGAGCAGTTTCTGCCTTGTAATTAGGAGTGACGTTTTGTAAGATGTAATGGCGGTGATTAGAGGGTAATATAAAAAATTTCTGAGATTTTTAGGATTATTTCTTCTTTTTTTTGCGCTTTGTGAAATCGTCAGTGGTGTGGAATACGTAAAATGAAGGTTACGATTTATAATATAGTAGTTTGTGAAATTTTTTAGCGATTTCTGAAGAAATTGTTCGAATTGTATGAATAAAGAATAGCATTGAAAGAATTTACCTAATTTAGTTTATTTTGGATATGTACAAAATTAAAATATTTATTTATACAAAAAAAAAAAATTAATGTAATGATTAATGTAAGTATTACGCAATATAAATATGGAAATAAAAGATAATTACAAGTATTTTGTTTAAGTTGTTTGGTGATGCTATTATTTATTCATGAATTAAAATCTTTTTTGTGCAATAATCTTAGATCCATAACTTCAAACTATTATTCATAATTTTTCAATTACTGCGTGCATAATAAGCGTCGATGCTATACTTTGCTGTAAGTAATTTTCTGTTTCTTCAGTACCATCCTTGTATGTCCGTGACCCAAGAATTGAAAGTGCTCCGTTCGTTCGGTCACAGATCTTGTAATCCTTTATTAGAATGGTACGAAGCTAAACAATACAACTATTAATTCAGGAAGATGATAAGTACATAATACAAATTGTTTAAGTTCAGTTTTTCAGAAGAATATTTCGTTTGAAAAAAATTGTATACAAGAAATCATTAACTAAAAATACATGTAATTGGCGAATGGTATTTGTTTAACTTGGCAACTATTTAAATCACTACTTGGCTATTAAAGACCTTCGGCCTATTATGCAAATAATGATTGCAGGGAAAACTTCGTGAAAACCATGCTAATTGTATCTATTTAGATTGCAAGGTCATGTTGCGCAATCGCTTCAATTTTTTTTCTTGTTCTCGCTTTAAAATACTTACTAGTATGTTTATTTAGAATTTGTAATATCGTAAAAAATGTACGTCTTTAGATTCAATGTAAACAAGCGATAAAATTGTAAGGATACGAATTTCATTTGTATTCGATTTAAATAAATTAATTTTTTATAAATTTTCGTATAATAGTTTAGAATCAATGTGATAGAGCTAAGTCCTTGGTAATATTAATAATTGTTCCACTAGTCAGGATGACCTGATTTCTTCGCTAACATCCGTCTCAAAAAGAGAGTTATATCTTGCAATACACGTATTATACTTATAGCTGCCAATAAAGTTTTGATTTTTGAATGTAAGGTTCTTCTGTAATTTAAAAATGACTTGTTTGTAAGGTTGTTGTATATTTCTGTGGTGATTCAGAGCCAAAATAAGCTTCTGAATCACCAAACTTAAAAATTTTTTATTTTAATCGACCACAGGTAATTGTTATAACATTGTGGAAACTTCATAGTTAAAAATAAATAAACATAGATACAAAAAATTTAATAGTAGTTTTTCTCCGAATTCAAAACTAAGTCGTTTTTGGGTTCAGTGTTAAAGGGATGCAAGAGACATTTTATGATCCATAATTCACTTTTGAATAACTAAGTCAGAACTGATACGTAAAACTAGCTGTTTTACTTCCTCACAGAACTTAAGCTATGCGATATAAAAAAGCAAGTTTTTAAAAAATATTACTTTAAATGGTTGACCGTAATCGATTAATTAAAATCAGTTTTCTATAATAGTTAAAGTAAATATGCATTTATTGATTTAGAATTTGATACAAAGGTAGATTTTTGTTATCTCTTAAATGAGTTCTTTGCCCATTTTAATCAGTCCATTAAATTCAAATTTTGTAATTAAATAAAGCTAAAAACTCAAAATAACTCCTTATTGCCTGTATGCCCTAATAGCAATTTAGTGATTCGCGCAAGATGCGAGAGAAAACGATGATTACATTGCCAACAAAGTTTACGACACGTGCATCCTCGTGGGACGAGCAAAGATTAACAGAAGATCGTGATTGTGATAGACGGGGAGTTAAAGTGTCTTAATTGTCTTTTAATTTTCATCTATAGTGCAGCTGTTAAATATCAAGTGTTAGTGAAACTATTTCCCGATATTTTTTATATCAATGTAAAAAGTGTTCTCTAAGAATATTGTTTTTAATTAGAAGTCAAAATTTTAAATAATTAAAAATATTACTAAAAATGATTACATTGAAATTAATTTGAAATAATTTAATATTGAGAAATATAAATTGATATTAATAAAAAAATTAAATAAGAAAGTATTGTAGCTAATTTTTAGAAAATATTATTATTCTGTTATTTTAAACGATGCAAATTATTAATTATTATTATCATGTTAAAAATTTAAATATTAAATAAAAAAATGAGAATTTCATGCATGATTATACCCATATGCTTTTATTAATTAGATTAATACACATCAACGGTTTCAAAGATCAATAAGTGTTATACAAAAATTCAGTTGTGATCTAATATATCAACTATTTACTTTATATATTTCTGCATTTTATCTTTTTTTAAACCTCCTTAAATCATGAAACCCACACATGGTGAATTATATCTATGACCTCATATTTGTATACAAGTAAAACTTGCGAAAATCATTCTAGTTTTTACTGCCAGAACTAAAACACGTCACAAATGCGACATATCGTATTAGATAAATCATAGCGTACGTCACCTTTACTTTGTGTCGATATACAAGAAAAATGTTAAAACTATTTTTTTACATAAATGTATATAAATTCTAACTCTTTTAAATTAATATTTAATATAATTTTGAGAAATAAAAAACATCGTAAAAACTTATATTCTTCTTATCCTTAATAATATTTATTATAACATGAAATTTGATCCATTCTCTATTTTTGTAAAGTAAATGATATAAATTAAGTCTATCTTTCAAATATTCTACTAAAAATATATACTAATAAAAAAACACTATCCGAAAAATTGCGAGCCAGATACGAAGAGTGATTTGAAAAAAAGCGTACAGCTCATTCAATATATATTTCTTATATGCCCTTTTTCTAAATAACTCCTTATAGATTTCACCACAAATGTTAGATCCGAGTATATCGTAGGATATACGATTAGTCGAGAATTAGTCGCTTCTAACGAAGTCTATGGGAAAACGAGTTCAAATCTAACATTTCGCTAATTTATTTAACTACTAAATATTAATATAATCATACGCATAACTTTAAGATATAAGCTTTTCTCTTGCTTTACGATTTTTATTATTCATTTCATTCAATTAAAAAAATGTTTTCAAAAGTAAATATTATTTAAAAATAATATTTAAATTTGTGAAAGCATAGCTTTTAATCACTTTATTTTATTCTGATATGTCTGTCGTATTATATATGTGAATTTCAAGATATCCAAAAAAAATTAATGCATTTATTTAGACATAGTAGTATTTATTGGTAAAGTTAGGAGGTGATTCTGAGCACTTTAGTTTCCCAAAAAGAGTACAAGATCGATTTAAAAAAAAAATAGACTGATTTGGTTTCTATTAGAAGCCACAAATATACTCGATACAATTATACGGCTTCCGATCAAAACCGAAGAAATAAATTTTGTTGGAAAAACTAGTTTACGCCACTTTTTGGAAGGTTCGATGGCTCCTCTTTTACATAGAATTCACAAACTTTCCGAAAAATGATATCTTAAAATTTTAAAAAACTAAAAATACACTTAGTAAATATTTATTATAAAAACTTTCAAAAATGTATAAAAAATAAAATTAAATATAAAAATCGACTAAAGAAAAAAGACTCATCAACTAAATAAAAAATGTACATGTAACGAGAAATAATTTTCATTCTACAACTCATTTTATTCATCATCACAAAATATTTTTAACCATGAAGATGATCGAATGTCACAACCCATAAGGTAGAGTATACTAGTCTTCGCGGTTAAACAACGGAACGTACTAGTGTTCGAGGCAGGACGGTGGAATGCACTAGTCTTCGCGGCAAAACGGCGGAGTATTGATAACTCCAAAGAAAGTATGTTCAATTAAACAAATTTGGCGCATCAGCAAACATACTTAGGTGATATTATACCACCAAGAGCGAGGAATTTTTATAGCTAGCCATAAGGGGAACAGGGCCTCACGTGTAACTTTCCCTTACGTAGACAATCTTCTCTCCTAAAAATTCGCATGGCAGGCTCTTTGGAAGAGTTGCGAGCTGGTTAGGTCAGTCAGGAATGACGAAGTAGAAGAGAGAAAAAGCGAAAGAGAGACGGAGAGAGATAGACAGACAGAAAGGGAGAAAGAGAGAAAGGGACGGAGAAAGAGAAGAAGAAGAGAGAATGTTGATTGGAAAAAGAGAAGAAGAGAAGAGCCCAGCCAGCGCTGCATTCCGTGGCTATGCTCTATGCGTTATATATTTCCTCTCGTGGAACACGGAACTCGTCGCTCTTCCTCTCCTCGCGAAATATCATTATTCATGCCTAGCAGAGGGATGATAGATTTGTTATCGGAGAATCTTTTTGTTAAATAATATTCGATGAAATTGTACGTGCGTCTTGTTTTATCGGGCGACACTCGATCGGACCGATTCATCTGCTGATGAATAATGAGCTTTGCGTAGAGCTGTTAATTAGAGATTCACCTGCGTTATTTATGATACTTTAATCTTGTTATGTAAGCTTTATCTTTTGTTTGGTAGCGGCGTTGCCAATGGGCTTTTCGGAATTACAAAGTAATTTTGCCATTAATTTGAAGATTTTATCGATCGCTGACTGCTGCACTCGTATATAGGTACAATGATTCTAGGTAGTTGGAGCGAGATTACAAATCGTGATTCTCGGGTTGAGTATAATTATTTCTCATTTATAGGGAATTGCTTTTTAAAGTGTTAATAAAGGAATAAATCTTATTTTTCAAGAGACATGTAGGAAGTTTGATAATAAAAGAAATGAATTGAGGAGATTTTATTTTTTCTAGTTATTATCGAAATTTATGATACACTATGTATGGTTAATTTTTACTAGTAGAATAAAAAGAAAAATTTTAGCTTTGTTTATTCAAAATTCTTTTATTTAATTTTAAATTGGAATAGACTGGATGAAATGCAAATTTGTAAATATTTACAAACCTAGGATATTGATTCAATATACATTTATTCAACTATTGGTTTGACTTTTGCTGTATATGTTATGGAAACATTAATATTTATTTAAAGAACAATATAAATTTTCATTTAGCCATTTCCTATGTTATTCATTGCATAAAAAAGTAGATTTAAAAAAAAAATAAATCAATTTCTTTGTTTTCTGAACTACAAAATTATTTTTCTGAAGATCCCTTCAACAAATGTTAGTCACTAGATGCTCGCTATACCATTTTATTCGAAATCTCATCGATATAGACATTTTAATAGATAAGATACAGTCAAAAGTGGAACTCAGCTTCTGAAAAACCTTTTCAACTCTCAAAAATCTATATCAACCTCAATATTCTCTCCAGGCACACCAAAATTAATCCACGTCAGTCCGATTTCCCAAACCCCAATCACACTCCTCTCCTCACAATTAATACCCCCGAGAATCCAAGGCCCCGATAAACTACAAAAGCCGGCTGCGGTTTCGTCTCCACCAAATCTTATCTATGTATAAAAATTCTCTTGTTCTTTCTTCACAGCAACGCCGCAGCAGTAACATTTCCCTGCATCGCAAAACGCCAGAATACCCAAAAAATAAGCTAATCGCTTATATTCAATATTCCCCTGCAGAGTAGCGCGAGCTTCAAAGATTCATCACTGTCCAGCGTCCGAATGAATTTTCCCTCGCAGCTCGCGGGCCCATCGGTCAATTTGCAGCTGAAAAATGGTAATACAGTCGTCAGCTGGATGTATCCAAGGGACACGTGTACACGCGCGTAGGAAGAAAAAAGGGTTAAAGCGCGGCTGCGGAATATATGAACGGGAGAAAAAAAGAGGACGGAGGAGAAGAAGAAGACGCATAGGGAGCCAGCGGTACGTATGCAAATGGCCCAGATTTATGGACTACGGGCTTCGATGTCGCGGCCCCTCGAATTGATTTTGTCGTACGCTTCTATATATATATATATATATATGCATGCATATACGCGCGCTGCTGTACCCTTGCGTATACATGTATAAGTACACAGAGACATATATATGTATATACACTCGCATACATATATATATATACGAGATCCCCGACTCGGATGATTTATTTTATACCCGCCGCGAGATGAGCTCGTCTCCGGCTGCGTGAGCGCCCGAGCGCTTGAAAGCGCACAGCGAGCGCGACATCCGCGCGTGTAAATCTGCATCCTGCCTTTGCTGATTACCCCCGCGGCGGCGGCGGCGACTCGCCCTCGGATATATTTTTCCGGCTCGCTCGTTCGTTACTCTTGCCGTTGAAGCTGCTCCGTAACTTACGTAATGACGATTGTGTTACCGAGTTTCGCTGTGTAAGGCCGGATTCTGGCTCATCTGGCTGCGTAATTGCGAGCTAGTTTTGGCTTTGAGCTCGGCCTCAAAGAAGAAGCTCGATGCCGCTGGTTAGGTAGACAATTAACGGGCTTTTATCTAATCGAGCGAGACGCGGCGTGAAAATTTGGACTCGGTTCAGCGGAGTGGAACTATCTTATCGCCGGCTGTGTGTTTGGTCTGAGTGTGCGTGTTTGTGTTTTGCGAGTGCGTGATGATTTTTCAAGGCTGGATTTTTTCGGCGGGGGAGCTGGGCTTTTGTTCGGAGCTGGGAGCGTCTTGGTCGATTTTTATGCCGGAGCGTTTGGCGGAGGGAATCTGCAGTTTCGGAAACTGCGGAATTTTTTATGCCCCGATATCGGCTTTTTCTCTTGCTTGTTCTGAAGCACTCTGGATGAATGTAGTCGCCGCGAGAGAACTGTTCGGCTCGCCGTGCTACTTTTTCAAAAATTTATTTAAAATTACATGAGATTTCGTTATTTTTGATAAAATTAATCGCCCGTAGATGTCAAAAATTTGACCCAACAACCACTCTACAAGAAAACCCGCATTTCCCCCTAACTTCTCCGGAACTCCCCTTAAACCTCCTCGTCTACGGGAGACGAGCCATTTCGTAGCGCGCAAAGCAGTCCGCATGTAAATCGGGATGCTGCTCGCAGAAAAAAACCCAAATGATTCACCGTTTAGATTTAAACGGTCAAAAAACACTGGCTCTCTCTCTCTTATAATAAGAAACACCCACGCTCAACATACCTCCGTAAACTGCAAGTCAGAAAAACAATAAAACGGTGCGCTCAGTGTATCATCCCGATAAGCGCTGACTTTTTATAATCCAAACGCTATACTTTTTCCCCTTTTTCTACATCATGTATCCTCTCTGAATCTGGAAATCGCTGGAGTTCGGCTGGCTCTCTGCGCTCGGTCAGTGATGCAGTCCTCGGCTGAGAGAGAGAGAGAGAGAGAGAGAAAAAAGGAGTTGGGTAGTGGGAGGATCTGCGGCGGCGAGAGAGAGAGAGAGAGAGGAGGATGATCCCACAAAAACATCGACGTACGTTCGCTCTTGGCCGTAGTTCGCTTGCTCTTCACGTCTGTAAACGAGCCTTCGGATTTCATGGGAAATATATGGCCGACCTTTTGGGTTATGTAATGCGGGTTTGCGCTGTGGCTTGAGCGATTTGGGCTTGATGAGGATATGGGAGTTATTAATTGGTTGGAGATTGGGTAAGTGTCGTTTCGTTATTTGGTTGAGGTTGTGTTGAAAATGGTAGCATTGGTTTTTGGAGTTGCGTTGGAGTCAGTGACTTTTTATGGGTAAATATTTTGATGAGAAGGATTGATGCTAATAAAGTATGATAAAAAAATTAGTAGATGATTATTTGAAATATTATGATCTGTATAAATAAGTTATAAAATAGCAATCAGATCTGGATCGATCATGATTGAAATTTTCATTTTTCAGCATAACTTTTTAAATATATACAAAGGCCAATCTACTATTAAGACTAAAATACAAATAATAGCAAACAATTTCATACAGTTTCTGTACATATAAACTTTTCGGAAGGACCCTTTAAAAAGGTTCAAACATTTCAAACCTTTATATTTTTTTTAAACTATAAAAGGCCAATGTTGTTTTTTGGACAAACAAAAAGATAGTGAAAATCAAGCGATTCCAAAAGATTTCAAACAATAAAATTTATCTAAAACTCTGAAATTACGATAATTTGGTCCCTAAGCTATTACTCATGATAGTAGAATATTCAGTTGTAGGATTTTAATAACTGTAAAAAGACATAAAACACAATTTATAATTTTTTGATTAATTTGAAAATTTGAATTGATTACTAAAGCTGCGTGTACCAGCGCTGGACGTAACCTGTCGGGAAATTGTAAGAAATTTAATTATCGGGATCGACAATTAAACTACCACTTAGATGTGTCTTCACAGAGAGATATACGACACGTTTGACAATTACAGGTGAACGAGAATGAACCAAATTAAATAAAGATTACGGGTTTGCGGGATCACCTATTTTCAATTTGCTGTTTCTTCGTTGCAATTTTATTTGTCTAATTTTCTTGGAATCGACTTCGTTTGAACTTGATACTCGCTGTGCGATTAATCTCATTAGTTTTAGCTTTTGGAATAGTGATTTTTTTACTTGAAAGAAATATAGAGTTTTTGCATTTTTGATTAGATATTTTAGTTTCAATATTAAATCCTTTTAAATCTATGTACTGTTGCAACGCCAATAAAATTGGCCTTTCGTTTATTTATAAAGTTACGCTGAAAAATTAACATTTCGATCTTGATCGTTCCAGATCTGATTTTTATAGTTATTAATATGTTAATGATTTTATTTGTTTATTAGATTGAAAGTAAATATCATTTTCCTGCTTTTTATAATTTTTCACTTTAGGAGTAATGAATGTTTGTTGGACAAAATTGAATTAAAAATAGCTGCGTTTTTATTTAAAACTGTAGATAGCAATGTAACGACGAAATATATTTGACTGTAAATTGTCTAAATAATTCTAAATTTTTATTTAAATGAATGTTTGTTAGTTGATAAAAACAAGTGCATACGAACAAAACACTTGGCATTTTTAAAATTCTTTCCTTTTTGAGTAAATGGAGACCATACGAGTATGTGTAATAAAAAAGCACTATCTAATTTAAAAAATTTACTACAGAAATAGTGAAAAAACAGTGTCGTAATTTATTACAACATAAAAAAACAAAATAAAATCATAAACTAAATCTAATTTAAAATTAACCCTTAAGTTAGCAATAAAGACTGAAAGAGAATTACAAACCAGACACCAACCTTTTCACTCGACACTTACAGATTACAAAGAAAGCTCAGCAAGAAACGCATATACCAGCACTCAAACAAGAACTCCGAGCAAGCTGACCAAAGAATACCCAGAAAATGTAAAACATATGATAAGAACATGTATCATAAGCCCCGATGTAACTTGGCTCCGTTCCCACAGCAATATACCCTCCCGAACCTTTCTTCTTGCAATCTTTTTTAAAAGGAAGCATTCATTAGAAAGAATCCCTCCCCGCATCTCCTTCCTTAAACAAATTTCTCCCATGCATCATCCCAAAAAACGCTCTCCCTTAACTCACACTCAAAAACTCGGCCATTAAAAAAAAAACAAACCCTCCCGCATGCAACTCATCCCGAACCCGATTCATCTTTCCCCTCCCCTCCACAGAGCGAAAAACTCGTTAAGGAGAGCCCGCGTCCCGCCAAAACAATGTTTCACGTTTCCCAAACGTGTAGCGTATACGTAAAATCGAGCTCTCCCGATCCTCCCTCACGTCCCTCCGCTATACATACGACCAGCACGTCTAGAGCACTACATACACCATCGCAGCAAAGTTAAAAGCCCAAGCGGCGTGTATATACTTACACACACTCCTCGGCGCAGCTAAACTCTCTACTCTGCGCGCGCGCGCTCACGTGACTAGCTCAGAGCGCGCGCGCGCGCCTACACCGATTTTCCAGAGCGCCAACCGATTCTCCGGCGCGCGGTTAGTCCGGCACTCGCAGCCGGTCCGCACGGTCGCACGGACGGAGAGAGCCGAGCTGCTTCTACGAACACGCGCGCGTCTCTCCCTCTCTCTTTCTCTCGCTCCTGTGTGTATATACGTTTCACGGTCGACAAGAGAGAGAGAGCGTTGCTTTTTCGCCGCCGCTCGAGTTTCGCGAGTGAGAGTGCGGATTTTTTTTTCCGGCTTTTTTTGTTTATTGCGTAATTTCGCTTGTGAGAGGAGGATCCGGGCTGTGATATAGGTGCGCTGATGAGGTGTGCTTGAGGCAATAGGATTTAAGATGACAGGCGCTGGCTGTGAGTCGCGACTTTCGGCGCAAGGAGCCATGTGACGCTCGGGCTGGATTCGTAGTTAAGGTGAGTTTGAGGATGCGTTTTAAGGGGGGGATGGCTTTTGGATTAGAGGCCGGGTGAGAGGGAAGAAATGAGAAGTTTGAGGCAAGTTTACGAGATGGTTCTTATTCAGGAAAGTTTAAGTAGTTCCTGTATGTTATGTAGAGGCGCAATCTTGCCGAGGTTGTTTTTAAGCAAGAATTAATTGGATGAACGATCGTGCTTATCTATGGTAATTAAAGAATTTGCATCGGTTAATGTTCGAGCGCGGATAATAATGCGGCTGATCAGACACGATCCCTTTTCTACTTATTTTTTCACAACTAGTGTTTTCATTTCTGCGAACTGCGAGAATTTTTTTTTAATAGTTGACGCTTTTTTAGTTTCGCCGTATGGAAGAAAAAGTACGAATCTACGTATTCTTGTCGTTATCTTAATGTTTCAGCTTTTATTTCAAATTTTACATTTCAACAGGAGTTAGCGTAATCAGGCGGGAAAGAATAAAAATGTAATTCCGTATAACAAGTTTTTCATGAAATCGCAAGAAATGTAAAAAGATTTCCAGTTGAGGTGCTTAAAGTTATTTCTTGGGTGAATGTTATACTGAATCACGGCACAAATTTTAATTATAGATTCCGATTTAATGCAAAAAATAGTAAAAATTAATTTTGATATTAATTTTATTAGCTTACTTTCTTGAATCTTAGATAAATATTTTCGATTTTTCATATATTTTAACAACATATTTTTAAAAATTGAAACACTTAAAATGGCATGTATATACATATTCTATAGCTTAAAAATTATAAAACTTTGCTGTGACATTTTTCAAATAATTTATAAAGTTTAAATGAAATTTAAATATCATGTATATTTAAAAATTTATCAAGTTTTTTAAGAAAACTGATAATTAAATAAACTTCAAGAACCAATCTCTTATTTTCAATTTTTAATTACATTTCCAATCTAAATTGAAAAACTTGGTAAATCAATAACATCGAATTTCTCCAATTACATTCACATTCGTCGTACTATTCACCATCCTCACAGCCTAATTAAAAAACGAAGCATTCTCCAATATTTCTCCATTTTCAACGAAACCAATAATTAACCCACCAGCGAGTAAACAAAAATGGATTCACCACCTTCAACAAAAACAGCGAACCTCCCGACCTCGATTCGCACTCTAACTTAACAACCAACCTCAAGTCAACCTCCCAATTATCCCATCTGAAAAAAATGACAATACAATTTTCCATCCGCAGCGTAAGACACAATCCCTCGGCCATCCAGCCCTGCCGACTTTAACAGTATTTCTGACAAAACAATTACGCATCCGGACAATTAAGTCCGAACAACCGGCGGCCAATTTTCGTGCTCCCTGGCGCGTGTACCAGCCGAGTCCTTCGCGGTTTCGCGAAGAAAAAAGACAAAACAAACGATCGTCTCCTCCATAAGAGCCACGTGCGCGCCTTTTTGCATGACAAATTTGCACCTGCGCCATTAATCCGTATTCCAGGTATAAGCCGCACACTCTAGCTTCATTATCCCCCCGGACAAAAGAGCCTGTCTGGTCTATATATACACACATCAGGTGTGTTCGTCGCACACGTGGTGCGTTTGGCGTCGTCCTTGATAGCCGCGCGCATAGCCGAGTAATGACCTTAAATGCACTCGCGCGCGCTCGTCGCGTTGCGCAAACTCGTCCGGCGCGCGCGCGGCTTTTCTCGGTTAATTGACAGCGTCGGGGCTGTTAAAAAAGAAAAATGCGATCGCCGCTCGTGTGACTACCTGTCCGGGCTTACGCACTTCCTCTTCCTGTTTGAAGAAGAGCGTGTGTAGCGAGCGCGCGAGTTTTGCATCTTTGCTGCGCGAGCTGTGCGAAGGAAGATTGAGAAATTGTTGCTGTTGAAAGCATAAATACGGTTTGGGGGAGAGGTCGGGCAAAAGTTGATGACGTTTTTATGAGCGATTTTATTCTATACTTTCTGGATTCTTGGTAAGGAAGTGTCGTGTTTAATAAAGTGAGGTTGAAGACAAGCCGGAATTTCCGCTTCTGCGAAGGAGTCTTGCATTTCTGTCGATCGTGGCGCTTCATTGGATTTGAGCTTGAAATATTCATGCGATCGTTTTGAAATTTTTTATTGAATAAGTATACTGCGTTTGTTTATTTAGGGTATTTTTATATTCGCTACTTTTATTCATTCAAATAGAATGTGTTCTTCAAAGACGCTGGGATATTACATTTGAATGGGGACGTGTAATAACACCTTAAGTTGACTCAAAGTATTAGGTATTCCATGCGATTACATTTTCGTAAAGTTGGAGACTTGGAATTATAAACTTTGCCATTGCGTGAGTTTCATTTCGAGTGGCTGGCTGCACGGCAGACAAATACATTTGCACCTTTGAAATATTTAAAAGGCTTATACGTGCAAAGTTTTATACAACTCGAATAAAAAAAGAAAATTTACAAATTCAAAGCACTCTGGAAACTGAAATTTTTAAAATCCGCAGATACGACGAATGAAAGAGGCAAGTCAGATGGCAGTAACGTTTATTAATGCGTGTTCTTTTTATCTTTATGAATTGCATAGAGGAACGCTGCATCCAACGCTCGGCTTATCCTGACATTTTGATTTTGTTATTGAGTATTGAAAAATTTATAATATTTCATTCTTTAACTGTGCTGTTTCACTCGTTTATCGTTTGATTCAATACGCAAAGCAACGGCAGAGTTTTTACACGGCATGAAAAAAGTGAAAACCTTCAAAGAAATCTCTTTTGAAATCAATTTCCACCGATCCGAGCTGCCTTTTTCCCTCGCGGCGACGCAAATGTGCACTACACACCATCGAAAGCAAGCATTGACACAGCCAATATTGAAATCCTACTCCCAGTCAATAATTTTAAAGCAACACGCACTAAAAACTCAACACGCACTTAGCGCGCGTTTCCCAATAATCAATAAAATCCCAATTAATCGATCTTCTCCCGAAAGAAAAACTCGAGAAAAAAAACCATCTATCCAACCGTTAACCGAATTTGATGACCACGTAAACCGTGTCAAGGCGGGCCTGATCAGTTGTGAAGCGGCGATGCAACGAGCCGCTCGCAAAGAAAGTCCAGCGGTGTTGCGCTGAACCGTCAACATTGAAACGTGCGCGTTATTTCGGTCGGTCTAGTGGAAAACGCGAGCGGAGGGGAAAAAAAAGAAACGGCACCGTTTTAGCGCGCAGGAAAAAATTTGCAAGCGCTGCACGCTCGGACGTCGCGCGCGAGCATAATGATAATTATTGTCGCGCCGGAGTCGAGTGTTTCGCAGGACATTCCTTTTTTTTTGTTGGTTTGGTGAGTGTTCTGGTATTTGGGTGTTTGATGGATCTAGCGGAGGAGATGGTATCGGGCTGGGTGAATGGGAATTTGATGGACTGTACGGATGGCTTTCTGTGGTTTGTCTATTAGCGGGTTTAGGAAAGTGCATTGTTAGGAGGTTTGGAGATATTGATCTTGAAGTTAAATGGCCGAGTTATGGTTGTAGTTTGGTGGGTAAGTTTATTATGGGGATTCATTGAGTTATTTTCTAATATAGATTCATGTAGGATTATGACTGATAAGTGTATCGCGTACTTTCAGAGGGAAATATCTGTCTAGTTTTACTTTTATGGGTCTACGTATGGATAATTGAAGACAATTTTATGAACCTTTAATGGTATTACAATATCGTTTTGAAGATCAATATTGTTTTATCTATTCATATTAAATGTGACATATATACTTAAAATTTCGTGTGATCCCATTACCTCTAATGTTATCTTATCATTTTACAAGTTCTTGGTTGAGATAATGAATTAAAGCTTCCTAATGATTCATTTTCACATATTCACACAATTTTAAGCATAAAGTTGTCCTTAATTTAGCCTCGTTACTTAATGAAACTCTTAATACAATCTAATTATTTTTTATTCTAATTAAATCCCAGATTAAAGTTAAACTTATTCGTAAAAATTTCAAAAAAGTTTTAACATTAATTTACCTTCAGAAATTTAAAATTTAATATTAAATTTAATCAACTTTACTACACAAACGAAAATTTTGTTAAATTTTTTTATTCAAAACGCCCGTCATCCCAGCATTAACGGACGACAAAGTTTATTTAAAATTCATTTTAGTAACTTTCGACAAAATGATGTAACGACAAGCAATTTCCACGCGTCAAAATGCAAACACCAAAAACTGAAAAAACAAAATCATAAATTATTTTGGCCATTAGCCACGATCGCCTCGCTTTCAACAATCCAAAATCCAACGCAGTACCGTTAAAACAATTCCTTAACTCATTACATAAAAAAAAAGAAGAGAAGCAGGATAAAAGGCGCGCGCGCATTTCGTGCGATTACGGGCGAGAAGCGCGCAGAATCCGAAATCGCAATCATCCGCGGCATTTTTTTCACGGCACGCGCGAAGAAAGTCACGGCTGACAGATGTCCGCCGGTTGGGCAAAAGCTGCAGCAGCAGCGCAGGCTTCCCAGAAGTCGTGCGTTCCGCGACGTTAAATAACGAGGGAGGCGCAAAATTATTTAGCAACAATAATTTTAAAGCAACGCAGAGCGAGCGAGCCTCGGCATTATACCTACCTTGCCGTCGAATTATTGCGAATTATGTTTTCCTCTCGCGCGGCTGACTTAAGCTTCCAGCGGCTGGTGTGCTTTCGTTAAAGTATTTTTGCGGGTAAACAAAAACATGGCGAATTGTCCGTTGCGTAATTATTTGATGGTCGTTATAATAAATGTTTACTGCGTTTGGGGGAGTAATAAATATTTAATGATTAAAATAATGTTTACTTCCTGAGCGAGTGCATTACGTGCGCGCGCTCCGATCGTATTAAAGTCGTACTTTTCGCGAAGCGTTAATTAATTTTTAATAATTTTTATGTCGTGTTTTCCGAGCGGTGAATATAGAAGTAATACGAAAGATTAATTTACATTAATTACTTGATAAATTATTATTTTAATAATGTGTGTAAATCTGATGGTTTAGTTAATAATGATAATTAAGTGTTTACATTTGGACAGCAGACGGTCTTTGATATTTATTCTTTCAACTAAATTATTATTGACATTAAAATGATATTTCGTTAAACAAAATATTTAAAGAAAAGTTAAGAAATTTAGTTGTTTAAATTACTGGGATTATGTAAAATATACTACTATTAATAATTTTTCTTTAAAATTTCAAATTTTTATTAAAGTTAACTAAATAAATATTAAATTTGATACTAACCAGTTAAAAAAAGATAATTAATGAAAAAGGCATTATTGATCTTCTTCGAACCAAATGCTGTTTATTGAAAGTTGATGTTTCGAGGAATTATTCAATTCTTCTTTTCAAGATTGTAAAAATATAATTAAATTTAATTAATATACAATATTATTTTAACAAAACGCAGCACTTGAAGTATAGAAAAGGTGGATCGATGAATTCCTCGAAACGTCGACTTTTAATTAACAGCATTTTGTTCAAAGGAGATCATAACACCTTTCTCATTAATCTAATACCTCGAACGATAGTTTTCCTGCGAATATCAAAAAAGAAAATGTTGATGAAAAATTATAACCTAATTTCAGAAACTCACATACTAATACGATAATAAGCAAGTTCAGCACGTGCTAATCTATATAGTTCGTGAGAATGTGCATTTTTCCTCGATAAGTTTATAAAAAGCGAGAAACGCAGCTATCAGCGCAACGAGCGCTCCAAAAGAAAAACTAAAAAAAAACGCTTATTCCAAGATGAGCTGGCGAATCACGAAATAAATGAACCGATTCAGCAGCCGCGCGGCTGCAAAACTAAAGGTCCCGTCCGCGTGGAGACAGACTGGCACATGGTCTCTTAGTCAAAATAATGCAAGAAGTGTGACGAGACGTAACCGGTTTTCCTTGTGATTGCACAATCAAAGCCTCGCGCGGTTTAAAAGGTACATTTCAATCGCTGCCGTGCCTCGAAAAGCTGTACTTTTTCTCACTTTACGCTTTCGTTAATTGCTTTCGTTTTGTTCGCCGATGATCCACGAAAAACTTTTACTTTAGTTTCCGAATCATTCGAATGAAGACGAATTTGTGGAATAAATTTGATTAAATTTAAGTTTGTCCTAGATGAATTAATACACAGGCTGCGCCCGAATTTGCAAATACAGAGTACGGAGTTTCTATTTATTTTATTTGCAAACAGTACTTACCAAGTATGTTACTTTCTACACTGTGTGTATCATATTGCATGCAAGTTGATTTCAAATATATATGTATATACGAATAAAACTTTCTACGTAACATTTTCCTGCAAAATTATCTAACATTTTATAATAACTGAATAAATTTACTCTATTATTACTAATTTATAAAAGGCGTGATATCCAAGCCTAGAAATTAAAATTTATTACCAAACAAAGAAACAACGGCGACACACCGTTAGCCATAAATAAAATCGATAATTACGAACGTTACGCAATCTCCATCAGCTTATAAAAGAACTGCATACTCCCTAAAAAAAAAAATCAAATTAATAAGCTCAGGTGAGCGTTTGAAAAAAAGAGAGAAGCGATTAATAATAATAGAAAAGAAATGGAGTGGAAAACAATGGGAGGAAAGAGGAAGAAGTCCGCGATGCGTAACTGACGGGGAATCCATTTATGCGGGGCATTAAGTGTCGTAATGTCACTATAATTACAATGCGAGAACGACAAATTTTCCCTGAATTATTCATAATACAGCCACGTGATTGCGCTAGACTCACGCGTGCGCCGCGCGCGGCAGGCCAAAAAGACCGATACGCGCCGACGCGCGCGGCTCTCCGGGGCTAACTTAACTAGTATAGCACTAGTAGAAAGTAAGCTTGAATTTGATATGCGTACAAAACTCCCCGCCCACTCGCGCATTGCTTTGTTAACGGCCTTAAATTTAATTACGATTGTAAAGCCATTGAGCCCGCGTTTTTACCCTCAATTGCTTTCGCGCGCTTTTTGTGCGTGAATTTTGTCGGCCGGGTCATTGTATAATTTGAGAATGAAATTTTTTGTTTGTTGGGTTTATTAAAAAATAGCGCGACGATTGAGGCTGTTCTTTTTTTCGCAAAGTGTAAGGATTATGGATACGAATTCGTATAGTTGTGATAGAAATATACTTTCACTGATTAAGATATTAAATCACGTTTCTAGTTACTACAGATTTATCTGTAATAAGCATAAATAATATGCAAAATTTATGCGCGATTATATTTTCTCGAATAAAATCGATGCACCATATATTAAAACTCTTTTTACAAATTTTGCATAATACGATTTTGCAATAACAAAATACCCTATCGAAGATCAACCCAGCTGAATACTCAATCAATTCAAATGAAAAAAAAACTCGATCCCCATTGAGACTATAATTAAGTAAAGCATTCATTTATACGAGGTTTTAAAGCTCCCGACGCGGATGTATCATTCGGCCGGGTTCAGCAAATTAAACGCGCTTAAAGCTGACACTGTGCTGCTACAGGTGTTGAAGAATTAGTGTCGAACTATACCATCCAATGGTATAGTCGCGCAGTCCCATTCAAAAACGATTTCAATCTGATTGTCAATTAAATTACGTGTCCGTAATTTCTTTTACCCTCGTCAATTTTATTGCAGCGCTCGAGCGACGAGCTTGAAATACGTTTTATTATTCCGATAATATAATGCCTTCTGCTATGCGCATATCCACAGGAAGACGCGTAGTGTTTAGAAAAAGTACGACAAAAAAATTGTTCATACGGGCCGTGAATCATTAGGAGAGATAATTCGCGTTTAATGCGAGCGATGCTAGACAAGGCCGCAAAAGAATGAAAAGCGATGGTTGTTAGAGCGACTTATCTGTCGCGAAAAATGGGTCGGAAAACGATACGGCAATTAATCATTGTAACCTCTTTAGAAGCGCGCTAAGGCATGCCTGGCGTTGTTTTGCAAACTCTATACGCCTCGGCGGTTCGAATCATCTTTTGCATCGTCAAAAGTTCCGAGCCGATGCTTCAAATTGAAATGTTTTTTTGGCCGGTGTGGGGAGAATGTGTGTACAATGGACCGTGTCTTGTTACAGGCGAAAATTTATTTCGCAAATGTCGAGTGCGGTAACGGCTTGTTCGCTTGTTTTCTCGGCTTGACACTTAAATAAGAGGTTTTGGAGAAATTTATTAAAAATTACTGGAAAAATAATTGAGATAAATGTAGACTTTGCTTAGATGTTGTGAAAGAAAGTTGGATAATTGTTTTGCCATTTGTTAACTTTGATTTGAAATACGTGTATATTAAAAATGTTTTGATTATTATATTACCGAAATAAAAATTTCAAATATTTATTAAAAGGAAGGAAATGTAGTACTCTATTAAAATTCTCGTCTTTTATCTTTTATTGTGTCAATTATTTGAATATTGAAATTTTTTACTCGTTTTACAGATAATAATGAAAAAGAAATTTAACTGACTACGAAATATGGGTTAAAAGAGAGTATTCACTTGTCGTATTATTATTTATTCATTAGGACATATTGAATATTTTTTACATTTTTTTTATTAATTAAGTATTTTGTACAGAAAATATGAAACCTTTAAACAATCGTTATAACGATTTTTTGAGCTCACTTTTAACGACTAATTAAAAAAAAATATTTGAATTCCAACAGTATCCATAAAAAATATATTTGATAAAAAATTTTAAGCATATTGTATCGTTATAATGTAATTGAAATTTCATGTTTTACGAGTAATTTTTATAAAATATTCAAATATTTAAACAAAAAAAGTATTGACTGCTTAACGGTACACAGCATAAGATACAATGAAAAATGTTTTCATAAAGTTGCAATAACAGTGTATGAAACGCTACATACAGTTATCTGTCATCGTAAGACGGTAAATATTTGACGTTGACTCTCCAATCAACTTGTAATACATACTTTACTTAATTCATATTCAAACTATAGTAACACCTATAATAAGAATTATAGCATGCATTTGGGTACCGTATTGATTACAACAACATCATTTTGACCTATAAACTAGATAAACTAAATATTCATTAGATTATTATTTTACTTCAAGAATTATAGACTCATGCACGTTTTAAACAGTAAAATATTGATACCTTTTAATTCATTAACTTAAATAAATATAAAAATATATCAATTCGAGATATAACAATTTGTACTATTTTTTATTCCGAACGATTATATAAAAAGGTAAATCTTGATTTCTTTATAATCGTACCTGATGATTTACTATTCATTTATTGTGGTTGAAAACTTGACCTACTGTTTGACAACTTAAGACTTAACCCGCTTTACATTCATCGCTTTACTGGATTAGCGATGGATCACGAAGTCAAGTATTTATCAAGATAAGGAGCCCACGCTCTCTTAAACGGGCACCTAATTATTTAAATAAAATGTAACTAAAATTATTTGAAAGATAAACTTCATTAAAATACGAAAGTACTCAATCATTTTCTTAGAATCATTAAATTTACTAGCATGATATGACTTAAAATAAAATTTATTATTTTTTTTTTCTATAATTGTTTTTACTTATATATCTCTCTTGAAGGTATTAGTGATATAGTCATAGAAGCTCTATTAAGTGAGTTAACTTAAATATTTTCAGATAATTACCTAGTGAAATTCTCCATTATCGTTCCATCTGAATATTTGTCATTCTTCTCTTCTTGTAGAAAACTAAACTATTGCACCCATAGTTTATATAAGTATATATGATTAAGAGTAAATGAAATAATTTTAAGGCATTGGAATTAAGTTTGATTGTTATTAAAAAAATATTTATCTCCTTAGACATTCAAGCTAAAAACATTATGTATCAATTTTATTGTAAGAAGAATTATGCAAAAACTAATTATTAAAAAATTTTATTCCCATATAGATAGATTATTATCTAAACGGGAAAAAGATTTTAATAATGAACGGCAGCAACGTGAGAAATTTATTAATATTCATGTAAAACAGAGTCAATTATAAATCTAAACTGAATAACTTCTTTATTAACAATATTGAATACTCAGTCTTAATTAATTACGCGAATATTAAAGTGTTTTAATTAAATAATTTTCATTTAAAATTAACAAAAACATTCAATAAAGTTGCGTTTTTCAAATCAGGTCGTGTTTCAATAATAAATCAAAAGTTTATACAACAAAGCTAGTTTGAAACAATACTAATACTACAATAAAAATTTCAAGAATAAAAATCTTTTGAAATGTTCAAATATAATGATATTTTCAATAAAAACTATAAAATTGCTTCGATACTTGTAGTTACACGGAGAAAAAGATATAATAAAAATAACTATATCTAATGGTTGGGCAAAACCAGAAGAGAGAAAAATTCTTATAATTCTAGAATTTTAATACATTTTATTATTGTAGTTGCAATTTTTTGACTTGGAATACTATAAGAGGATTTAAAATTTTTCTTACAAAGAGTGCTTGACACGTGCTCAAAATTAGGTGATCCAGATTTGACCACGCTTGGTTATTTTTCCAAGAAACACGACGTCGTTGTAAAGGTAGTTGCACCGGAACAATAAAATGTCGTGCCAATTAAGTTGTAAGAGTGCTTTTGAATAATGAACAAAAGATCTTACTAAAAAGTGACATTATTTCTATATCAAAGAGAAATAGAAGATGGTTAATTTTGCATTTACTTGCTATTTGTTATATGAAGCAAATATAACAAAATAATCAAACCGTTAATTTCAATATATATACTAATTAAAGTAAGCTATGTAAATTTTGATCGATTAAACTATCATCTGTAAATAGCATAACATATCATTATCAACCAATATCCAGCTCTAATTGAAACGCGCAATCGCTCGAGTAATATGCTATCCTCATCGACAACCAATAATCCCTAAAGCTACAAATTATCGGTGCCATACCCCGATCCTAAAATTTAAACAACCACTATTTAAAAATCCCATTTCTACCTCAAAATAACAATTCCCCCAAACCAAAACCTCCACTACAACCCATCCACGCGACAATAAGTACACATCCACTCCGCAAACCTAACGCTTCTAAAGCACGCACGTACCAGAGAGCCACCGCATCGCGCATGCATATATATCCAAGCTCGTTCTTGTCTGGCTGCTTGCGTCTCTTCCGGTGCTTGGCTGCGCCCGGAACCGTCCTCTTATCGGCGCGCATTATCGCCCGCGCGCGCGTCCCCGGGCACACGATCAAGCACATGTTGAAGACGTTCCTCCAGCGCTCGCTCTCGCGACATTAGTCGATTAGCGCACTGTCGACGCGTGAAATTGCAATTTCCGTCTGTCTATCTCTCTCTCTCTCTCTCTCCGCCCCGAGACCTATACGCTTCTCTCTCATCCGGCTCTCCGGGCAATGTATAACGCGCGCATCCGCGGCGGAGCCGTATAACAATGCGCCTTTTCCCACGGGCGTCGCTGATGCGCCCGCGCGCGAGAGAGCGAGTTCAGAGAGCTGCATTCTTGTAGGTAGATGCATATATACACGCGTGCAGGTATAGAGCTGTGTGCGCGATGTGAACGCGGGCGCTTGCCTCCACCCTTCTTTGTTGAGCGATGAGCAAACTATACAATTAGTCCTCGCTCTATCTTTTTTTTCTGCTCGGCTGGCTCCTCGCGCGTCGCCGCGGTGTAATGGGTAATCAGGCTGCGGGGGCGAGAGGATTGAATTTTTCTGAAAAATTACCGAGGCTGCGTGTTTTTTTTTTTTTATTGGAAATTGTCGAGGCCGGTTAATGAGATGCGTGACGGAGAGCGCGCGCACAGTTGCGAAAGTAGGAACAGAATGGCCTATGGAAATTTTACGAGTCGCTGTGCAATACTTATCGCGCGGTTTCGTTTAGGGAATTGTAACATACATTGTAAATATGAAATACTGGGTATAATGAGGAGTCATGTGAAAATCTATTTTTACTCGTAAAAACCAGCCGTTCAAAACTCCATTGTATATTCATCTGCATTCCGAGGGGGGTTATGCAACACTTTTGTCACGAACTGGATAGATACGGGGCGTGCTACTTTTTAATTGTCGTAATGGTATAGGTATTAGGCATGAATTGTAAATTTGTGTGATGTGTTTTATCGAATTGCAGTGATAAGAGATCGCTTGATGTTTGTGGGCTAAAATAAACCAAAAATACAAATTGCTTTGGGAAACCGAAAGTGAATTTGTATAAAAGGTCTGCTAATGTCATATTACACAAAATGACTGACGTAATTAAACGTAAACGACTACAAAGTGTTAATCGTACGAAAATAGTGTCATTCGCATGTATAATTCATGAGATTTATTCTATAAAATTTCCCAAAACAAATTTCCTCACCACGCGCCCTGGGAAAACGAATTGGGTAACGTTATAAAAACCAGTTTTCGTAATTTTATTGTTCCCGAAAATCTTACCCGCGCGGCAACCATTAATTTATTCAAATACTTTTGTCTAAACTTTTCTAACTCCCAAGCTCACATGCCCACACATTCATAAAAACGTTATTAATTTTAAATCATTGCTTTTATAAAACTTAAATTCTAGCGCTGGCGAAAAAAAAAACTGGCAAGCCCGCGTTAAAAATGAAAAAAAAAACAGTAGCAGCCTATCGTTCCTGCTCTTTTGTTTGAGAGCTCGCGGCTCGCAGATAATAATGGAAGAGTTTTATTAGCCGTTACCTCTTTCAAGTAGTCCGTCGCTTGTAAAACACTCCGGCGCTTTTAACTGCGCCGTTTTCAAGTAAACGCGGCTCGGTCTAAAGGCGCGTGAAACACGTGTGTAAATGCCGCGTGTGGCCTGTTAATTCGATGAATTATTGCCCCGTGCTAATTTTCAACTGAAACTCGCAGCTTAGCTTTTGACTTTTCTTGTTTTCCGCGGCTATTTGGTTCAAGCGCAATTTTAGCTTTAGCGCTAAAAGCGTCGGCGGAGAAACAATGAATAAATAAAAATTTTAAAGTGTCAACAGTTAGGTTGTTTACGAATGCAGGTCAGCTGTTGACTGTATTCCGGCGGTCGTTACATGCACAATGCAGTGATAAAGCAGTCGTCAAGAGCTCATTTATTTTGGGACGCATTAGCTTGTAAATGTCAAGTTAATTCGTTGATTAGCCGGTATGCAGTCGTTTTATCAGGCCCATGGCATGATTGAGTAACGAGCATAATAGCGTGTAGTTATTTGTAAGAGAGGGCAAAATTGCTCATCCCGCGAACTTTCTTATCGAACCTTATCAGCTTAAAGCAAAACACTGGCTTGTGAATCATCACGTGACAGACACGAAACTAAGTTGTTGTATGGAAAGTTGAGGCATCGATTTTATGCAGCTTGGAATTCGATATACATATACATATAAGGTTATTTAAATTACAATTTTCATCTAAAAGCATATTCCAATTTAATTAATGGATGTGCAATCAAAATTATACGGACATTTAATAAAATATTGGCTCGTGTGCAATATAGCGTACAAGCGCCGAAATTAATACCAAATATTCAGAGAATATCTTATTTCATTTTGATAGCTTACAAACTCATTTATGAATTCAAGTTAATTAAATTATCGGAGTTATTTTCCATTACATTATTCCATTACATTACGCCAATCCATTATTCACAAGTTTATGTATACATATCACTATATATTCTATTACGAATAAATACTGTTAATCGAAAAACAAAACAATATATTCAAAATCGCTACCACACACCTTTTCAAAAAAATCCCTGCAAAAATTAACAGACTAGAAAAAGCGCCATTATCACATATCCATTACACGTTCCATCTATAAATTTTAATGCTCCAAATCTTGCGAAACGAGCCAAACCGACTGTTAAAAATCTCTCTCTCTCTCTCCTTCGAAAAAGTAATTGCACATTGTTTTTTCCACGCTGCATAAACCATACATAGACAGACTCTCTCTCTCGCTTACATAGAATATCAGGCGCCCATATCAAATGTCTTTGGCAAGCGAGTAGCGAGCGAGCCTCCCGCGCTCGTTATATACACACTCAGTCAGTGACCCACAACAATTAGTATCATGGAAGGAAAGGGGAAAAAGAGAGAGAGAGAGTGGCTCTTTATGTCTCACTTGACGCCGCGCTAAAGCGAGGGGGATCATGCCCCTCTTGAGATCAGACCGGAAATGGACTAAACCCGCCTGATCCGGTGTAATGTATATATATGCTCTCGTACATATACACCAGAGAGAGTTTATAGAGTCGGAGCGGCGGCAATTTCTTAAAATCTCTGCCCGGCTGCCTGCGAGGGCGGGCTATACTGCCGAAAATAATTGCCGCCGCTGTAATTCGCTTAATTTGAAGAATTATTCCCGCAGCGCCGCGGCCAATTTCTTTTTATTTTCGCAATTGAGGATATACGGCTAATGCAGTCAGCGAGCGCGCCCGCGAGGGTAACGTTCTTGAATTGACGTTTAGTTTTAAAAGGCTGGTTTAAGGAGATTTTTAAAAGGATAATTGGGTTTTTAAGAATTTTTTTAAGGGAGGGTGCGGAGTGCGGGTTAGTGAGAGTTTTAAAAATTAATATAATAATTCGTGGTGATGTGAAGGGAACAATTGAGAATTTCTGCGATAACAAGAACTGTGCGGTGTGTAAAGTATAGTGTGACTGACAGCCCACATGTTTCGCGTGTACTCGATTTCAGTTATATAATTAGTTCAAAACATTATTTCGATATATTTATTTTAAATGAATTAATATGATAGTCAGCTGCGATAGCTGATATAGGGAATAAATTAAATTGAGCTGTAATACAATAAGTAACAAAATAACAAAATTTACTAATATTGTTAATAACAAAAGCTATGTGAATAAATCTAATTATAAAATATTTTAATAATAATATGTAGCATATGGCGAAAATAATTATTAAATAAAATTTGTGTATGAATATATATACAATAATCAATTAAAATGTTATTCAATATAATACGTTCTTTTAAATAATTTACCTTGTTGTAATCTTTTGAGAGCAATTTATTTATTTGACACGATTATCAAAAATTAATTTTCATATAGAAAATACAGGCTTTCTGGCAGAACCTGCGGGTATCGAGCCTCAGTTAACCAAACATCAAAATACGTTTCTGCCGGGTCACACGCTCCCGCAGATAACATAAAACATTAAATTCAACATAAAACTAGTATACCAGCATTATTACAGTACACCCACATAAAAATTAATCGATGATTGAAGCGGTGATTTTGAACAAACGTCGTAGAACATCTTGAGCAGCCAGATTCTCGTGCATAATAAATTGAGCTATTCAGCTTGTCTACCCGTATGTGTGCACTATTCCAGGCTGACATTCAAGCTGGTTCCACGCTAATTAAATCACGAGTGTACTGAGAGGGGCATTATACAACAATAGAATCAGCGCTTGTCTTGTTGAGATTTATTATAAACCATTTTTTATTCGTTAATTTTATATTTTTATTAGTTTTTTTGATGGCTGGACTAGATATATTTATCAAGGGTAAACGTTTTTGAAATTTAAATTGTACGAATGAGTTAAAGTATAGGAATTTTTTTAATTATTTCGATTTTTAAAAGCTTCTAAGTTAAATAGCTACAGAAACGTTGCAAAATATTTAAGTAAATTTATTCTTGAAAAAATTCTGGAACAACCTGTTGAGGCAAAATAAATATTTAATATTTAAATGAAGAGGAATTTCTCATTTCTGATCATCAGGAAATTTTTGACTTAACAATTATATTTTATCAGATGAATAAATATAAGTGTATGGTAAATATTTTTTTAATTAATCATTCAAATTATAACTGATTAATAAATTACGAATTTATAATAGTATCTACAATTCGTTAATAATTCATAATTTATTTTAATTAATTATGGCATTTTATTTTTGTTACAAAAATGTACGAATTTAATATTAATATGCGTCATTCATGTAGGTACATACATAATTTTGTAAAACGGAAACAATTTATGTCTGGCGACTCAATTTCACATTTATAAATGCAAGCGGAAAATATGATTTAAAGTGCGATTTTCGAGTCTCGTCACGAATCTATGCAAATGAGATCGTTTAAGTTATTCCAACAGACAGACAATAATAATGATACAGCGTACTACACATAGTCATCTTATTTTAAGATGCAACTCTTATCAAGACAGAATTGACAAATTGAAAAAAAATGTTTTATTTATAATTATATTATATTCTATTGTTATTCACCTTATTATACCTATGTAAACATTTGTAATATGTTATGGTTAAATTTTTCTTGCCACTGTAGTTATATTTTTCAAATAACTATTATTAAATTTATTAGAAATCGTTTATTTTTTAAGCATTCACTAATACAATTTAAAAGCGTAAATTACGTGGAAGATTAACAAAAAAAGGTATTATACCCTACAGCGTGCAATTTCAGCTGCTCGTGTCAACGACGCGGTCATATAGTTTTTTATATTTTCTTCTACGCTAATTCGCAGCTTTTTACATACGCTTTGTTAGTATACCTTTCAATTCCTTTACGAATTCCCGAGTTCGGATCCTGCTCTTAAAAGCATAATTTTTTCCAAGGAATGATTTCGACCGGAATCTTAACTTCTCCGGCTAATATATATTTTACGAGCAAGACATAACCTCGAGTGCGCTTTGCATCTTGTTGGTTTTTAGCTGGCTTCGACATTCAGTGGAGATATTTTTTCTGACCTTCGCCAACGCACAAGACAGTAAGATCACTTGCGAG
Organism: Eupelmus urozonus; assembly: GCA_900480035.1. NCBI lineage: Eukaryota > Metazoa > Arthropoda > Insecta > Hymenoptera > Eupelmidae > Eupelmus > Eupelmus urozonus. The sequence continues at coordinate 28,877 of UELX01001184.1, forward strand.
TGGGCTTTTTGTCGAGAAAAAAAGGCCAAGCGTGCCGGTTCATCGACCGTACGACAAAAAGACGCCGGGCAAATATCAGGAGAATAGCGCTCTAAGGTAAAATTCCTAGCGATCTCGTCGCTTGGCAAATATGCCTTAGCTATTTTAAGAATTAAAAATTAGCCAATGCTCCTTTTTATTGCACGGCTCTCCTTTTATCTAGGTTCTCAATTTATCCTCTGATCTACTCGTTTTAAATTGAGTTTGGCCCCGAGTAATTGTATTGTTTTCAAGAGAAGCGTGTATATTAAAAATATTTTTTCGAGATGATAGAAACGAAATTAAAAACTAAGAGTATATTTATGATGTTTTATTAAAATGAAATTTCATTGCGATTTTTTTATAATTACGTAAAGCTTTTTTAACTATTATCATCTTTTAAAGTTTTATAAATTTTTTTACTGTCAGTCACACTAATTATTACTGGTACTAATAAACTGAAATATTTCTGAAATTTTAACTTATATAGACATTTATTTTCGTAAATTATAAATGTTTTGCAAAAACAAATTTTATTAACGTAACAATGAAGCAGTCATGCTTTCAAAAATATACTTTAATGCCCAGTAAATCCAACAGAAATTTCAATATTTAATCAATCAAAAAATATAAAAAATTAATTAACACATTTTGTCAGTCTCTCATTATAATCCTGAAAAACTCAAACTATACAATCGCAATTACTCATTAAAAAATTCCATTTCAGCTACAATTCAATTTAAACGTATTACCCAGCGACACCTGCAGTCATTAAAGTATCCGAAGCAGCCAACGAAACGAACTCACTCAAGATTCGCATAAACGTCTCATAAAACTCGAGCCATTGTCCGAGAAAGTTAATAAAAAAAAAAAAAAATCCATCCTTCTTGCTTGGCTCATCAAATTTACGGTGCTCTCCTCGCTCAGAAAACCCCCTTTAAGAATCTTCAATGCTTGAAAAATCTGCTCCGTCATCGACATTGTCTCTCTCGCTCTCTCGTTTTTCCTTCTATATACCCGGTCACGAAAAAGCCAACGAGGTCGAACTCCACCTCCTCCATACACTCCGCTCTCGGATTTGTACTCGCGGCAAATGTGCAGCTAGGCTATAGCTACGCGGCGCGTGGTATTTAGAAAAAGGCGATTGCTTCGTTGAAACGATTGCCGATTCAATTGGCGCAATTACATCAGAGAGACGCGCGTTTTCGTCTCTAATTGAGCTGCCTCGGCGAAAAATGCGTTGCGTGTCTCCGATCTTTTTCTGCAATTCATATACCTACGTACACTCGCACACTTTTGTTCGAGTTTAGCTCGCTGAGAGACGCGGCTTTGCGAAATTCCGTCAATGTCAACACTTTCGAGCGGCGCGAGGGGAGCTCGAAGTTTCGCAATGCAGGCCACCTGCTTTGTTAATTCGAATTCATTAAAGATTCACGGTCGCGCCAAAGGCGAGCCAGTTTTCTATGAGCGCCGGCACTATGCGATGGAGAATCATTCTTTCTTTCTTTCTCTTTCTTTTTTTATGCTCTCTCTGATGCAACCTGCAAATGAAGAGTCTTTTTTGCTGCTCGGTTATAGTTGATGGATTTGCGGCGTCGCGGGCTCCGACGTGCTTATTAATAACCGCGCGACGACTTTCTTTCTCTCGCGAGTTTTGAAGCTTAGAATGGAAATGTACTTAGCGGCGCTCGGCTCGCTTAATTATTGAATTATACGCGGCTGATAGGAGAGGCGATTATGACAGAGGCGCGCGCGCGCTGGAATGAAATCTTGGGATTGCATAAAATTTCTCTCTGGGCGCGGGTCGTGTCCTGGATTTGTGGAAAATGGGAAAACAAATTTGAAAATTTCGCGCTCTGATAGGCGCGACTTTGGCTTGTTTTTTATCACCTTGACTCTTTTTTTTCTGAATTAGGTAATTTTGATAATTCGAGAATGGTAATGCGAAATAGGAAAACTTTGTTGTTTTTATTTACAAAGCTTTTGACCTCTTTTACGATGCAAAAAGGTAATGGATAGTTCTTTTTTTGCTGTAGCTGTGTTTTATGAGATCTTGTTTTGCGGTGCAGCATTTTTCTTCGTCAAAACAAGAAAATGATAAATTATTTATTGTTTTATTAATAGCTGAGTAGAAAATTAATTAAACCTATAATTATACAAATTTTTATAGATCCTAACTAATGACTAATTAGAAGCTATCAGCCATAATTGTATTAATAATTAGGCAACGGGTTATAGTCCTTTTGGGTATATTCTGTAATACTAAAATAAAGGTTGAATTTTACATGTTTTTGTACATACATATGTATATAGTGAATTTAGTGTTGCAGAATTCTTTTTGGTTAAGGTTTATTTAATTTTCTATTTGAATAACTATTGAGGACGTTTTATGCTCAAAATGAACATTGAAGAAAAAAATCAATTTTATAATTTCCTAAAATTAGATAAAAAAATCAATAAAATATTTTGAAGAAAGAATTTAAGAGTCGGAAAAAATATGTTAAATAAATTTGGGATATCAGAATCATCGGTATTTATCACTAAAAATAAATTTACATAAAATTATTAAACTTTTATATTCTCTATTACATTCTGTTTATATCAAACCTCTTTAATTAATGTACACTCACACTGTGTTCAAATTTACACAAGTGTAAACTTAGCCTTGATAGATTCCCTCAAAAATGTTTTTGAAATTTTATAACTTGAACTTCTTCACTTACTGTAGAAGATCCGACACCTATATAGTAAATTATCTGTTGTTGCCGGCCTAGCTGACTAAGAGAACTTCTTCACAAAATCAATTAAAATTGGACCTTCATATGCATACAATTTTTGCACCAATGACAATTATTGTTCGCAAAGTACCGATCGATCACAATATGCACTAAATGCTTCTTCAGCTTCTGCAGCTTTTAATTGCTCCGTGCTATTATACGGCCATTAAGTATCATTTGGTCACTTGCTGTTTGAGCTAAGTGTCTTTGCGGACTTCTCGTACGAGCTAAGTTCGAAAGGTATAGATGCGTCTTTCAGCACCATATATAAGTACCTAATTTATACCAGCTTGCATGATCAAAGTGCCGTTTGGGCTACTTAACGATACTTGCATCTTGCCGATTGCGTTTGGGTAGCGCCTTTAGAGCATAATGAGTGGTTACAGGCTTGGTTACAAAAAAAAATATTTTTTTTACATAGTTACATAATTACATAATTATTATTTTTAATTAAAACTTACTTTACATTTTATTTGGAGTTACGGTTTAAATTGAACGTATTTATTTTAAGTCGTATAAAAATTCGATTTTTTGGCGTTAAATTTTTTCGTACAATAATCCTTTCACATCAGCTTTCAGGAGTACAAAGAATTGACTTGTATCTTACTTTCCAACGTGGAATAATGCAAGATAAACAATCTAACAGATAAAACTAATATTTTCTCAGGAAATAATAAATAAATTTTCGCAACATCGTCAATCAGATAGAGTAATATATTTATCATTAAATAATTTTTTCTGCCTTTCCAACTACAAATTTATCTTCAAATTGCAAAGATAACCCATAAATCGTAATCCACCGCACTCCCATACAACACTCTACAAAAAATTTTCAAAAAGCCATCCCCCCATGAATACCTAAAAAATCTTCGAATCCCTCCCGCACCAACCGAACGATTCTGGCATACGAAAAATCTCCTATACACCATCAGCAACCTATATTCCAACCACGTGTTCAGCGTTACATCGTCTTGCGTAACCGTATAATCACCCGACGCGCCGCAAACATAGTAGCTCGCTCGCTCGCGCGCTCATCTTTTTGTAATGCAAATCTCCCATTAATACATACGAACTACACGGCGTAATTACAAGCGCCTCATCGCGCCGAGCCTCCATGTGCTTTATCACCTCCAACACATTCACAAAAAGCCACCTTTCCCTCTCTCTCGCTCTGTCAGCTATATACATATCGCGTTACCAAGCCGGCTCTTAGCTCCATTAGGAGAGCCCCGGCAGGCGCAAATCGGGTCCTCTCCTTTCTCTTGCCGCAGCCTGCGCCGCCGGCGTGTATATATGCACGGATATATATACGTATATACGTGCACGTAAGTGCGCGTAAGAAAGTGAAAACTCGCGAATGCCCGCGGCCACGAAGTTGGCCGTCGCGTAAAGGTCGCCGCGCTCGGCGGGCTCCGGCCCCCGTGTGGCTGGGGACCAGTTCGCAATTACGCGGAAACTTATTATGGCGAGGCTTTTAATTGATATGTGGGGAGCCGGAAGAGCCGGAATCCCGGCTTGCTCGATTGTGCAGGTGGAGTGATGGGATTTTTGCAGGTGGTTTAGGGGGGGGGGGTGTATTGAGGGTTTAATTGTGGTGGGTTTTTTTTATGGGTTTGCGGGTGCTGATGCGTTTCCTGATCAGATGGAAGTTTGATGTTGGATAGTTTGGTGATTAATTGCCGGGGTTTCGGCGTGAAAGGAGCGAGATCGGCGATATTTTTTTAAATGAAAATTCGAAAGCAAGGTTGTATGTTGATTTTATGCACTGATTAATTGATGGGGGAGCTGGTTTTAATAAAAATTATGGGTTTAGGGAATTGAATATAACAATGCTGGGACGAGGATAATAGAAGATAAGAACGAAATTTTATCGCTAAATAATTCATTTGTAAATTAACGTAAAAACAGCCGCCTTTATCAATAAAATTTATTTAAAATTCTATCATAATGAAAAATTTAAACAGCAATTTAAATTCTACATATCACCAGTAGCTTCTCCTCATCACTCAAATAACCGATATCCACCCAGTACAAATCTTACCACTCGATCCCTTAAATCCCAACTTTAAGAACCCACGAAACTTTATAAATTTTCATACACCACCAAGCCAGCAAAGCATCTCACACATCCGACTCTCATCGATCCTCCCGCAAAAATATTACCTTCCTCCCCCCAACAGCAATCATCAATATCTAAAAAAAAAAATAAAGCTTTCGCATATATATCCCACCCGCTCGCAACACACCAAGAGCAAAAGCCCCGGCATCCGACCTCCGCAACTTTCCTCTCTATATCCCCCGACCGATGCCCAACAAAAAGCGAGTTAATCGACCGCCTCGGCGCATTCTCTCAGCCGGCAGAATGTCAATGCGAAGCTCTCGCTTAAACGTGAAAAACGAGTCTATATACTCTCGCGTCAGGAAGAGCTAGCTCTCGCTTTCGATCGGCTCGCTCTGCTTTTTTTTTCTTTCCCGCTTCCTTCCGCACCGGTTTGGTCATCCCCCCGCGCAGTTTTCCCCGGACGCGGCTGCGGCTCTTAGTATAGAGGTGTGTGTGTATATTGGGCCACTGAATCGCGGAAGTGCGGAAAAGGGCAGGTGACGTAAGCTGAATCTTGTGCGGAGATATTGCAGATTCGCGAATGAATGTGTGTGCATATGATGGATGCGTATCGGGCTAGGAAATGGTGAATGAGCTGGATTCCATTGTGCGAGGGGATGCGCGCTGAGGCGTGATGGGATTGCGCAAGGGACGCGTTGAGTGCTGGACTGTATGGTTTAGTGTCGGTTTGGGTTATGATGAGAGGTTTTTTGAGTGTGATATGCATTGTTTGTTTTCTTCTTTTTTAGGGATAAGAGAAGATTTTATGATAGGTGGAAGTGGGGAGGGGATATTTGTGCGTGTTGTAACGCGAACAAACTTGTAATTAAGGAAGTGGGCGAGAATATAATGCTTTCTTTTTATCAGTGGAATATATCAATTAAACGTTCGTTCATTGTTTCTTATAAGGTTTGTTAATTAAATTGCAGAGGATCTCCATGGTTGGAAAAACATACGTGAATAAATAACAGAGCACGGATCATATTTTAACTGAAAATATTAAAAAATTTCTTCATTAATTAGTACTAAAATTAAAACGCTGTTAAAGATGTACCTATACAATGTAGACCGAACAAATAAATCTAACTTGTATTTCTCCAAGAAATTAACCCAGAAGCACAAGTTTTGTAATTCAGAAAACAAAAGTAAATGTTTCAAGAATTGCCAGTAGTCCCCTGTAAAAAAAGTAGAAAGAGTTTGTTAGGCAAACGTTATCTATTGAAAAATTATTAACAAGCGAAACATAATATCTGTCCAATTAAATTTTCCGTGCGCGGTTCTGTATTGTTATACTACGTTTAACTTAATGAAAATAAACAACTATATGATAAATTTTCTTCTTGCGCATATACAACTTAAATGAAAAGGCCACGCTTACTTATTTTTCAAATTAAAATTTATTACCAGTAAAACATTTTTCAATTCTTAAGATCCGCTTTCAATAATACAGCTCCAGTAAACCCGTCTTTCCCAACAATTCAACGAGTCATACTCGATTATTTTTTCCAATACGTCATAGAGTACAAATAATTCCTATCACCCAAACTAATTAAACCAGTTATCCCCTCGCCTCGCAACTATCCAATCCACCCGTACATCCCAGCGTAGCTCGCTGCATCCGCGTTTTCAAAAACTCCCCCCACCTCTACCACCCACACCTAAAAGAAAATCCTCCAATCTCCAGGGCTTCGGGCTCACCTCTTCCAATTTTCTTTTAATATCCCCGTGCAAGCAGGGAGAATGCGCCCTCCAAAATTAGCCGTCGCGCCTATAATCTTCCGGGGCCGTCGACCTCGCAAGTCAAAACGCAGTCGCCGCGGCTCACACCCACGCATCTACCGATTCTCACAGACAGAGCGTACAGAGCGAGAGGGAAAAAATGAATTCGAGCAGTCGGCGTAATATCTCCTGCCGCTTGGCTTCACGCTGAGTTATCGTAATTTCGCGCGCCCGCGCGATAGCTCGGCGAGCTAGCTCGCGCGATGCAAGCGAGTATTATATGATGCTATCGCGCGGATGTGTATACGTGAAAGGTCAGTGGGACGCCGGCGCGCCTAATAGTTGGAGCGCGGGCTCTTGTGCGCGAAAACAATTAAATTACGGGTCTGGAGATGCTTGCTGGAGACGATGCGCTATTTTGCTCGGAGTATCGAGCGGATTGGTGGATTGGGGATGTCATAATCTTGCGAAACGATTGATTTCTGAGAGAGAGAGGGAGGGAGGAGGATGAGTTTTATTTTGAGCGAGAAGTCGTGCTGAGATGTTCTAAATTTCCAGTTTGGAGGCGTACTGGATTTTGAATGCATGTCATTGAGTATATATAGTTAAAATGTAAAATGCTTCTACTGAAATTTTTTTTCGTAGCTTAGTGTAGTTAATTTTTATGTTAAAATTTTACTCAGGTTATTGTTAATTTAACCAAAGATCCGTATGTTGAATTTAATTTTTGTGTATAGTATCTAATTTCAACAAGCATATGTTATACAATTCAACATCCTTCAAAAAAAAATTTAAATGTTTCTGTGTCAAAATATTTCTGCTTTGAATTAACAAATGACGTGTTATTACTTTTGATAAAAGATTATAACGCAATTCGTTTTTAGGTATTGATTTCGAAAACATGTATTTTTTAGTATATTAGGTTATCAAAATGACATTTCGTACAGATCAATAGTTGTCTATCCGGTACAGTAACAAACTAGCTGGTTGATTGTAGTTTAAACAGTACCATCTTTTACCCCGAGAGAGAGAGAGAATTTCTACTGCATGGGCGTACCTCACATTTACTCCAAGATAAATGTGCCCCGGAAAAAGAGTTTCATCTTGCTCCGTCGTGGATTTTTCTTCGTAACGACCTTAAGATATGAGAGAATTTCGGAACTGAACTTTATTCTGCTTATTTTAAAGATAACAGATATTATTTTATATTTTTCCCTTGAAAAATCCCTCTAAACTGATTCTTATCCATTTCAAGGGATATTATTTTATATTTACAGTTTAAAATTTATTTATTACTTTCTTTCCTAATTTATTCGAACTATCGAAGCAAAATTTACTTTTTTATCATATTTCAAAACTAATTTATCAAAACTTCAACGTTCTCTCTTTTTCAACTTCTCCATCACTGTACAGGGATGACGACGGGACGTATATTAAAGACTGCTGTAACTCATTTTGTAAAGTAAATGTAATACGCGTTACTTTGATGTAACATCGTACAAAAATAAATAGTATTTGCTAGGTTGCTTCTAGAATTTAATCAAACTAGTAATACCCAATATATAATATCGCATTTAATTCGAATTCTCGATAATTATACCATTAATACATTTAATATTGAATCTCTGCAGTAAACAAATTATCAACGATACTGAATATTATCTTAAAAGTGCAGTAGACTTTATATTCTAAATCAGCAATTTAATAATTACTCACTGAATCGTAACCATTGTATATGGTTACAGGCTAGCATAAAGATCTTATCTTTATGATACCCATTCATAACATAATGCAATCCACGCAGCAAGCCAGCTGATTTTCATTTTTTCTTCCTTCACCGATCACAATAGCTCATGTTCCTAGATAACCGCAGCATTGTGTATTCTTCTAAGATCTAGACGAATCTTACGATTCTCCTTACTAGAGCATGAAATTTGAAGACGCGCGCTCATGCAGCCTACTCCTTCCTCTTTCTTTCTCTCAGATTGTATTTTTCTATTACGCATTTTGCCTTTCTCATCGACATAGAAAAAAAAAAATAAAGTGCAGCCTTATTATCATAAGCAGCGTCAGGTGACAGACGAATACCCTGACCGCATTGCGAGAATCGTCAAATATAATCTCCCTTCGCTTTGTCGCAATTACATGACGGAATCTAAGAAGAAAATCCGTCTCCTCTCTGTCGCCGCGGCGACAGCAGCCGCGTGTACACTTTCATGGAGCTCGGCGATTTTCGCGCGGTCAACCTTCACCGATTGTTCCGTCCCACTTTAGCAGCCTCAATTGGTTCTATTCTAATTATGAAGAAATTTAGAATTACGCAGTCTTAATATACTCTTTCGCGGTAAAAACTAAATGGCCGAGCGCTGCGCTGAAATTATGAGTCAATCAAATTGTTCGCGCTGGAATTTACATTTGCGAGTGGTAACTTTTCTTAGTATTTGTAATACAAATTGAAGTGTCCTTTGTGTGGGTTCGCGTTTGATGTTTAAAAAAAGAACTGATAATTAAAATAGATTTATTTCGTTAGTAATTCAGTATCGAGCTTTATGTTTAATTTTCAATTACTGAAATTATTAAGAAAATAAAATTTTAATTAAATTTAAACGAGTAAATTGTAGATTAGTTACTTTATGTGTGCATAGAGCTAGAGAAAGTATTACCGCAGAGGGTTCATAAATAAGTTCGATAATTAGTATAATTAAAAGCTTGCAGCACTTGCACTTTTCATATTTTCATTTTTAAAGGAACTAATTAGCTGATTGAAGATAACGATATCAATATGATCAATTCCGAAAATAGTTTTTGGTTTACTAGACATGCAATAACTACAATTAATTGTTTTAACAGAGGATGATAAAGCCTCTTTCGGACAATGATAGAGGTATACATTTGCTGTTTTTCATAAGAAGAACAAAATGATATTATTTTTTAATGAGATATTATTTCAAAAATAAATAAAAAAATCGTTCTAAAAAATATAAATTTTGAAATTTTCTGTTTCAAAAATATCATAAAAAGATCATACTCCTTATGAGAAAAAAACTGTAGGGTTTTATATGGCTTTAAAAAGAAAACATTTACATTTTAATCATGCACTTCTATATGAAGAAAAACTTTTGGAAACATTACTAAACTGTCTCATAGAGTGATGACCGACTGTTGATACACAAACAAATAAAACAAAACTTCTTAGAAAATGTAGGTATACTTTTATTAAAAGGTTTAATAAAATCTACTATAAATCTAGTAAAAATTTTCTAAAAAGTTTGGCATAATGTTGGACTTTCACAGTTTGTCACCGCTTTATAAAACAATGCAGTAATTTTTTCAAAAACATTTTCCTCCACATAATAATATGACAATACCCATAAGCACGTCAATATTCATTGTATGCAAAAACCTCTCCCCATTATAACCACGAAAAAATCCAACTTTACAACCTTCCATTTTTTACCGTAAATCTGCACTTACTTTTTATTTAACGACTATTACCCCATAAGTATTTTTTTTGCCCAAGTTCACGTGCAGACAATCAGTTTTCTTTTCAATCGCTCTATTCTCTTAGAAACGCTTACCGAGAACCCGCTTATCGCTCACTTGCGTACATTCACTAATGAACGAGCCTCACCGCGTAATATATTCTATTCACTCGAATGCACCTCGCCCGCTGCCAAACGCAAAAATCTCAATCGTGAGAACAATCGTTTTTCCGCTTCGCGGACCTTGGCACGATTTTACCCACGTCATCCGTTATAAGTGGCGATTCTTTTTAGATGCAACAAAAAAAAAAAGACACTGCTCCGATCTTGCATATACGTCTATATAAACGGACGAGAATTGCTAGTATATCGGCGCATTGGCGAACCGTCGGGTCAAGCGACGATAAAACGCTCGTCACGCGCCGCGGAGCTGCCCTTAATTGTTGTGCGCCGCTTGTCGTTCGCTTTATTGTTTTTGTGTAATCGAGAGTGTATACAAGAAGCGGCGTATTGCTGGCTAGCTGCAGCCTTGTCGTAGTCGCGCTCGCTTACAAAATGAGCTTTTACTCATTGGCCGGTTTAATGGCCTTTTTTAACGGCTAATTTCTGTTAACACCTTTGCGAAAATGTTGATTTCATTTGGTTCTATAGCGTGCTGTTAGACGGTTTTTTTTCTTGTAATTAAAATTGTTGATTCGATGAGGTTGGATTGAGTGGTAATTTGGCGAATGGTTTAAGCCGGTGTATTTTAATTAAAATGCATTTGCGCTGGAATATTTTATTGGTTTTAATCTGCGATGTCTGTCCATACATATTTATTGAGCGTCAATTATTAATTAAAGGACTTACTTATTCACAGCATTAAATTGTTCATTAAATTGAATGTATGTACATGTATTAGAAGCAGAATTCTCGATACGTTCATCAAAGATTATTATTAATTCACAGTTACATTCATTTTAAAGTAACATAGGTATACAAAACTGTTGACATTTTTATTTATTTTCTAGTTTAACGAAAAAATAATTAAATTTTTATTTAAAATAATGTAAATTTTGCAAAAAAACAAATAAATTGAACTTTATAAAGATAACTCATCAATGAATACCATATATATGTGAGTTATATTTATTGTGACTAAAATTTCAGATAGAACTATTGTCATTTTTTTTATTGGCAGATTTCAATGCAAATTTAGTGCATTGTACAATTCACCACTTTGGCTTATAAACAGAAATTTTCTCATTATTTAAAAGAATAGATGCAAGACACACATAGAGAACGTATATAAGTAGCAAATCGTAAAGAGTCAACGGCTCGTGTAACCTTCTTTTCCGGATCCAAAAGCCAAGCGGTATTACCACAAAAATACTTATGGTTGCTCGAGCGCTTTCGCCATTCTCCTTTCCCCATTATTTCAATTTTGCAATGATATAAGTTTACTTACAAAATTAAACTGATAAGCTTGTGTAAGTAATTTAGTCTAAACATTGTTTATTATAAATAAAAATAAAAATGCGTTTTAATAATTTTTTAATGTTTTGAAAAATAATTTTTTTGCGGTTTGAAAATTTCTATGCCCCTGCGTTATACTGCAAAAGAGTAGGCTTACACGTTTTACTGTTGATAATTGAGCTAAACAATGGCGAGTTTACGTAAAAATAAAGTGTTGAATTTTTTTTTTGTAAAAAGGCTCTCAGTAAAGTACTATATATTTGCGGTAAACTCAGGATGATTTTTGTCTTGGTTTTATGCAATGTAAACTACATTCAAAAAGTCGGTTAAAAAGAAACGAAATTTCGTAATGTTGAATGAAAATAACTACGTCTGGTTTAGAAGAGATTCTGTAACTATTTTTATACAAGTCATAAATATATCACTTTGATGGCTTATCTGCTCTTTGTCGCGCCGTCGCACCGACAAATTTGGTCATAATCGTTGATTAAAAAATTAATTTATAGTTCTAAAGAAAGTACTTATCTTTTATGTTACTCCGCTAAATATAACTCAAGCTGTCTACTACTTATCGTATTCCCAGCCAGCGATAGAATAAATAAAATTTCTGCAGTTTTCAAGCGCGTTGTTTCCGTTCTTCCCTCGGCACTCTAACCCGCAGAAATCTTTTATTCTAAATCATAATTATCACAAAAAATACTTAGCAGTGGCTCGGTCTAATTAGCCATCCACTACAAGCGCTCCGCGCGCTATACAAAATGATATTATCTTCACGCGAGCCAAACTCTAATATAACTATATACACATCCCTGCGCTGTATACCCCGTAAAAAGCGGGCTTGCGAAATGCCCATTGCGAAATAAAATAATAAGGCATAATGCACAAAATCTCCGACTCCCGGAGCAGACCACCTAAGTACACATACAAACTCAAGCGCGCAAACATCTCTCGACTTTTTTTTACACCAAGCTCAAGACAGCCTTTTTTTGTACTCCTCGGGGTTTCACATAACAATCCGCGCGCGATGATCGTACCAACACACGCGCGTCTATGTGATTCCCCGGGTGGGGATGAAGGCCGCGAGTCTCGATGGTCATACGTGTATATACAGTGTAGCGGAGTATATAGGCACACCTAGACCTACATATGCGAGCGGTAGTCGCCGACACAATGAAAGGCGCGCGGCGCGGTTATGTTATATTGTGTGGACACGTGAGCGTTGCCGGTTTGTGAGTTTTCCGGCTGCAGCTGAGAAAATATTGGTTTGACTTTGGGAATGATTATGAAAAGGTGATGGTAGAGTTTAGGTTTTTATTGCGATCGGTAGAGGTGGTTTTGTTTGGTTATTTGGATGGGTTGCGGGTGTGTACCTTGAGGTGTGATTCGTGAAGGTTGAGATGATGATTTTGCAAATTTTAAGAAAATAAGCTTAAGGTTTTCTTTGATAAAATAAGTTACTGAGAATTTGAAGAGAATTAATTTTAATGATTAAGCATAAACACGTTTTGTAATTTCCGACGATGAATTTCAAAATGGTGATGATTTTCTTAGAATCGTTTTCGTTTTGAAAAATATATATCGAATGGTTGAACTGAAGATCCTTCGGTAAAGTTTGTAATAGAGAATAATTGTTCCCATCTTAGTAATCACTACTGCCGCGATGCTTCTAGTTATAAATTAACATTTTAAAGCCAGAAAAAGTAGCATGTTATTACCATGCTTAATTAATTATTGAGCTCTTGTTAATAAGCCGTATTAAATTACAATTGAACTTATATAATTTTTCGTTTTTAACATAATGGTGTGAATCGCCCTTGCGAAACTATTGTATCGTATACTTTTTCTAACAAGGCTTTTTTATTCTAATTTCCTTACACGGTATATCGAAATTTTACGTTATTAATTGCGTAGGCAGTTATATAAATGTAATTTTTAGTGTCTATTTCATTCAGTATAAATAAATCCTGTCATTTTTACAAAAAAATCTTCGAGACGGCTTTTAAAGAATGAGATTCTAAGGTGACGAAATACATGCAAAAATGCGTAGGCACACCAATCTATTATCTAGAAAGGTTATGGAGAACAATGATATTCGCAAGCTGATTGTTTCACTAAATTTGCGTTGATCTTTCTTAAAGACGATTGCGCCGATAGAACTATCCTTTTTTAGGACGTGAGAAGTAACTATTCTTCGTTTTTTTGGCCACCAGAGACATTTGTCGAAATACTTTTTACTGTTTAAAAAGAGAGTTGGCTCTTTCAAAATATCGACGACTTCCGAGTTTTTTATTACAAAATCTTACAGTTCAATGTGTAATAATATTTTTCATTAACATGTACGTATTTACACCACAAGTAGTCAAGTATTCGTCGTTAAAATTTTTTTAAAAACTGTTTCCAATCGTAATGTAAAATTTTTAAAATTATCTCAATTTTCATGTAAGCATAATGGAAATTATGGCAGCAATATTTTTCATTTCATACTTTTTTAAAATCTCAAGTATTCCATAGCATTCTGTTGAATACTTTTGCTTTCTCGAAGAGAAAGCTTTGTGCTGGCGAAATTTTCAGAATTCAAGTTTTCGATAACTTCTAATGTATTTGAGTCTCTGATTCAGAGAATATAGTTTTCGCGATGCCACTGAATGTATATACTGAACGTATATGTGTGGGTATGCGTATTTTTGCCATATTTCTTAAATGCATTTATCATATAAGTTATAATTTAACAGTTATTTAATGTCTGATTTATCTTAGAACTAATTAGATTATGAATTTAATCAAATAATTTAAACTGCTTATTATACATTTTTGAAAAATCTAAAGTTAAAAAATTTGTTTTTTTTTCTGTTCACTTTTAAAAAAATTGGGTTATATCGCCCAAGTACGGAAAATGTCACTTTAGAAGGGACCATGATAAGGTAACTGTGTAGAAAACAAATAAAATGACCGTAGGACGATATTTGCATTAAATTACTTCATTGACCAAAAAATATAAGAAAATTGTATAACTACATTGATTTCATAAAAATGTCAAATAAAAGGAGATAAAATTATGTAGATCATGGCAGTGTTATATTTTTTATTTTATTGCAAATAAAATTCGTTTAACGAATATGGATAACTTTTCGAGTGCAAATAACTTTGAGAGCAAGGCTTTTGAAGTTCACAAAATAAACTTTCATATTCTATTTTTCAAATCTCTGTACGTTTATGTTAGTTTTGCTTCGGTATACTGTCAATTCAATTCTTCGCGAAAATTTGAACTTGCAAAGGTAATTGGTTTACGTATAGGTAATATAAAATCTTAAAGATAGAACAGTCAATCGAAAAAAATTAAGTTTGCGTAAGAATTTATAATTGATTTAAACGAAAGATATTTAAATTATGTTATATACTTGAGTTAATTTTACAAGTGAATAAAAATATCAAAATTTAATAAGTATTAAAATTTCTTACATTACTCTCAAGAAATGTATCTAAATAATTAAATACCTACTTAAAACTTCATATTTTAAAAATATTAAAATTTTAGTTTATAATGTTAAATTGTTCTCGTAAAACTATTATACGAATTTGAAAGTCTGATTGAAAGTTCTCAGCTAGATATAATTATAAAATACATTTTCGAAGTTCGAGTTGAAAATTACGAATCGCAGAGATTAAAACCGTGAGAAATATTTAAAACAGTTAATCTAACATAAATTTGCCTGAACTAATTCGATGAAAAAATAAACTCTTACCAAAGCAAGTCACGCAAAAAATATGAAACTTCTTTCAAATTTTCATTCCGATTCTCCCAATACCCTTTCAAAAGCCGAAAATAAGCAAAGAACAACATGTCCCCTCCAAATATCACCAAACCCACAATCAAACACCCACTATACCCACCAACTAAAAAACCTCACTCCCTCGCTAATTCCCAATCAATCCTTTAATCTCCAGCCTCTCCCGTACCCAGCACTCCGTCCTTGAGCCTCGAGCTCCCAATCGGCCCAAAACTCGCCGCGCAACTCAACCGATCTACCTCTCTGTTCACAGTACCCAGATAAAGGGGCGAGAAAGGAGCTCCGCCGCAGCGGGTGCAGACCATGTGCAGGCTGAAGGTAACCCGGCTGCTGCTGCTGCTCGTTGCTCTGGCCGCGCGGCTCCAGTGCTCGCTGCAGCAGAAACCGCGCCTCGGCGGCGCAGTCAACGTCTTCAGCCGCTACGGCTACCTGAGCATCAGCATGAGGGTGGTTCCACGCAACGACAGCGACACCTGGATTTTCCGGGAGCCGACCCTCGACGTTTTTCGGAACCCGATAGCGGCCCCGCCGAAGCAGAGCAAGGCCTCGGTCGTCTTCGACGGCGACTTTCACATGGAGTTCTGCGACAATGTCAGGCAGCTATTGCAGGTCTGTAAGCTGCTGGTTTTTTTGGCGCGCGCGCGGGTTTTGAAAGTGAAGTGAAGGAAGTCGCCTTGAGATAAAAGGATTTTTGTCGTTGGGAAACTTTGGTTATGGTGCTCTGGATAAGTGGGGTATAAAAGGGCGGGCGGAGGGAAATCGTAAAGTTTTATTGATTGGTTTCTAGCGAGACTTGAAAGTCGGGATTTAGTTTTATGAATTTGTTCGGTGGAACTTTCAAATTTTGTATTCTTCTTCATTGTTGTTTCTTATCTCGCTTGAATCTGAGTATAAACGTTATTATTTGCGGACGGAATAAATACACTCGCAGATAAGAACGTCTACAATCTTGTTTCCTTATCGTCCTTCAAACAAACTAATTTATAAAGATTCTTTGTCGGGAACTTCTAACTGTAAAGATTTTCAAAACAAATCGTTATTAATATATAAATTTAAATGATACATATCGCTACTTATTATTTATATTAAGATGTTTTAAATTCATATTGTTTAGGCCAAAATGAACTATTAAATAATTTTAAAAATCGAAAAGCAATTTTATTAATAATTTATAACTTTAATAAGGTCCTTACCTTAATTATTAATGTAATTTTGATAGTTGGTTAAGACGTAATGAAATTTTAAGTTTCGGCTTAAATGTTTAAATTTCTATTCCGGGAACGTTTTAACAATTAGGATTCTAAGAAAAATTAAATTTGCAGTGTTTAACTTTAACAAATAGACTTTTGTATTTGTTCACAAAAGACCATTTTTAAGAATATACTTATTAGTTTCCTTTTATTCTAAGCCTTTCATATTCAACATCTCTAAGAAAAAAATAACTAAAAAAATTCATTGTATTATACATTTGAGAAATTTAATAAATGATTAGTACTCCGACTTGATAAAGCTGAACGGAAAAAAACACTCAAGTTAATTGTGGTTTCCTACTCGTGCAGTTAAACACAATTGAGTATTATTCCACTTTAACAGAGCACCTAATTATAATTCACCATAAAATCCACTCGCAACTTGATTTTTTTCACGAGATAAAAAAGAAACAGTCGTAATGAAAATATATTGTTTTTATAAAAAAAAGTTTATGTATTCATAACAATAACTAAGATCTCCATCAGTCAATTTAACTACTATAATTAGTAAATCCAATAACCACACTACAGAAAATCATTATTCCTTGCAACATATAATCCTTAATCACCTACAATCTCAAAAACAATTAAATCCATCCTTCAACCCAAAAAAAACCTCCAAACCATTTCCTCCTCCTCTTATCCTCGACAAAATCCTTCAGCCTTAAACTTGACCCTCCCAGCAACTCACTCAAAGCAAGTCACACTAAACTTTGTCTTCTCCACCAAGGCCTACTTCCGTGACTTCACGTTCGAGCGTCTGGAGAGGCCGTGGCGTGCGTTCACCGGCAGCTGGTCAAGGGCCGCGATAGCCCGTCACCTCGGCATCAACTCCTCCTTCATCACCGGCGACCACTGCTACGTCCTCGTGCGGGTGGCTCGCTTCCGCGAGTCAAAGCGGCTCGGCAACGCCGGCAGCGACGCCCTGGCCCTCGACGAGGCCGTGGCCCGCGAGGCCGACAACGTGACGATCGGCGATACCGCCAGCGTCATACGCTTCATTAAGAACTTCGGCTCCCATTACATCGCCAGCTACGTAACGGGCAATTCCCTCTACCAGGTATGTCGGGGGGGATGGAAGGGGGTAATTAAGCGTAATTAACGGCCGGGAGAAAGAGATGTCTTCTCGGGCCGCACGTGCGCCTCTAGGCAATTGCTTCATTAAGGGGATCTCTGAGGCTGGATACCCTTTGGCGCGTGATGCGGCTTATCGCCGACGATTTCGGATCGTTCTTTTCTTTTGCTTTCGATGAGGGTGGTTTGGGATTGCGGGTTCTGAGGGGGGAGGGGGGTGGCTTGTTCAGGATTTAATGAGGAGAGAGGATGAGGGAGGTTTTAGGTATGAGGATGGGCTCTTGTATGTCGATCGCTCTGCTTGGGTGGGTTTTAATTGGTATAAATACTATTTAATTGTTTGAAGCCCTGGCGTTGCGTGGCTTAGGTTAATTATGGCTTTCGGGTTTTAATGAATTATAAAAGGCTGAACTTGGTCCATCTTGTGACTATTATACGAGTTGTGCGTGCGTGTAAAATTTCTTATGAGCATAGTTACCAAGTAGAATTTATTGTTCATAAATGCAAGTTGACTTGTTTAACTAAAAACTTTATGGTGATCGTTAAATGAGCCATGAAGGTACATCTTAAAGACTGCTATAAATCTAGATAAATTGTAATGAAATTTGAAAAGTGAATTTTAAAAATTGGGAACAAAAATGTAATGATGAATTTTTATCAAACTACTCAATCATATTGACAAGTTCAATACTTTAGAAGTTGTCAGTGACTCATAACTTTCGAATTTGCCATATTGCTCAAGCGGTTGGTGACTAGTATTAATTTTTTAATACTAACATCTATATCATTATTATTTCTTTTCGCATATAAAATCACATACCAGTCGGTGCAAACTATCTTCCGTCACTCAATATAATATGCAAGTAGCTAATTAATTACATCTGAACTTGAAATATATTGTAATTAAAGGAATTTTATCATTTTGTATTGATTAAATATTTATTACTTATGTATCATTTACCAAGATAATGATAATAATGTATAAACAATATTTAAAAACAAAAATTTTTTGCATATTCATTGATGGGCTAAGATTTGTTAATAGACTGTAACTTGAAAGCAATTAAGACCAAGTTATCTCTCTTAAAGAACACAATGCCTTATCCTTGTAGTGAGAGCAATCTTTTAATTAAGAAACTTGCCTCAAAGAGAGACTTTAACAATTGACAATTAATTAAAGAAATAAAAACTGATTTCTTATTATTTCAATTTTTTAGTCAAATACATGAACAATTGGAATAATTTTTTTCATGAAAACGTTATTCTAAAAGGACAATAAATTGTTAATTGATTTAATTAAGCAATTAGTTATGAAAGATAATCGTTGTTTTAGAATTTGATGTATAATGCTGCTTAATTGATATAAGCTATTTTACTTTATTTATATAACCAATCTGTCTCAATATCTTGTGTAACTTAAAAAGTTTATATGAAATTATATATAATGCAGTTTGTACATTATATCTATACAATTTTTTAAGAAATTTTTTAGTGATTTATTTAATTAATTTATCATTCCTATAAAGCTAAATCTGCTTATCATTGATATAATTGATATAAAAATATATTTTTTAGAAAAACAAAAATTGAAAAAATATTCAATAGTTTTGAAAACTAAATTATTTTTAAATTTGAAAAGAATTTTGTCGCAGAAATTAGAAAATATATTGTTTATAACTAAGTTAAAAAATAAAGTTGAATGTTTAAAATGTGAATGTATAGAAACGTGAAAGTAAGAAATTTATGTAAGAAACGAAAGGAAGCCTTGACATTTCTGCTCTATTAATAAAAGAAAAATATATTATTAAAGGAATAGTTCAATTGTATTTTCTAACTCATTATACTATTCTTATTAGGTCATACCAACATGTATAAGTAAATTTGATCTATACGTAGCGTACTCATTAGTATTTTACTTTATGATTTTTTTTCTATATCAAATATTGATTTATTTATTTAATATAAGAAAAATGTTCTGATATGAATAATCCAAACACTAAAACAAAACATTATTGTAGTTTTACAATATTAGCACGTACAAGAAACATAAATAAGTAGAGCAAGCGTTTATTGTATTGTTTATTGCATTCCTTCATGCAGAAAAAATGTAGAAAGTTTACAAAATGGCATGTATATACGTGTGCATATTTACACGAATGTGTATACACATGCAAAACGCTATCACCTGGCTGTACCTGGATTGTAGTGATAGTTTGCATCATCGCTTTTTAAGTAGGCGACGGGAAAGTTGCATAACAGCTTTGCCCGAAATGCTGCGGGGTAAAGACGTGAGAAATCGTGCTGCCTTCAATATTGCTAAGGTTCATCGACAAATATATTTTTTCACTGTAACTTTGTACGTTAGCTTAGAATTGTTAATACCAGTATTAATATAAATTCTAATTTAAAAAAAGTCGTACAGATTTATGAAAAATGTGATTCATAAGAATTTATTTTTAATGCTTATATAAAAAATATTATAAAATATGAAAATGCGATTAGAAAAACTTTTATTTTCATTTCTACATCATTTAAAAATTCGGTTTATGGACGCTCAATAAAAATTTCGTGATCACATTATGAAACTGTAAATATATACATTAAATTTAAAGCTTATGAAATATTGAAATATTTTAAAGGTGTAAATTTAATTTGAAAATTTTAATTTGAAAACCGTATACTACAGTTTAAGTTAATTAC